>WBNH01001346.1:955-17071 GCA_013401255.1 Urocolius indicus
GTCCAGCAATGAAATCACATCACCTTGGGCCAGACCCTCTGCCTTGTGTCAGAGCCCTGCTCTTACCAGGTGGCACAAAGGACCACATAAAACTTGGACCTGTGTGGAATTTAGCCAGTTTCTGCCATGTTAATTCCACCAGGAGTTCTTGGCTGCCAGCACAGTCAGCCCCAAATGTACCATATCTGTCTAGGGAGGAACACAGTGGTGGTGTAAGCCTCAGCTATAACTACTATCAGTGTTGCTACAATTATCTTTAAAGTTTGTCTTTTGAGCAACAGTCAAAACAGTCAGAGGCAGAGCCACGGTTCAAAGACAAAACCCACACAGAAACTCAAGGTTCTCTCATCAGGCACTTACAGCCTCAGACACACTCTGTCTATCACAGATGAAACGAACCACTTCTTTTAATTATAGTTTCTTACCTTAACTTCTGCAGCCATTTTCTCATTCGCAAATCCATCCACTGTTAGCTGAAGGAACAAAGCATTGCACAAGGGTTAATGCCTTTAGCATTTCCAATATCGCAGTTTACTTTGTCAACGGGACTTCTCACAGCTGCACATACCTTTACTAGCCTGGATATTAAGAATCCACCTTGGTATCGATTATACAGTTCCTCCCAGTTGTCTCTTAGGAATTTCCAAGCAGCTTTCCTCCCCTGCTTGCTTCCTCCAGCTACTCCACCAATAACAGATACCGTGTCCTGGGGACGTACCTCTTCCTGAGGGTGAAAATGTAGACAAGCATTTAAGACTGTTTCAACAAATACAGCGTGGTGGCTTTATGCATGTCTACGATGAATCTGTCAATGACAGTGTGTGTGTCATCCCCCCCAAACTTTAAGAAACAATTCAGAGGCTTAATCATTAAGACTATTGCTCCTGTTCCAGTGCACTATGCACAGAGTGCTGTGTCTCCAAGTGCACTTGACATCCTCACGAGGTAAGAAAGCAGCAGCTTTTCTGACAACTTACTGAAAGTGCAAAGCTGAGAACTTTTTGAATCAGTTCTGGTTGAGAGATGGCTCCAAGAACTCGTTCAATTCGGTTCTTCTCCTCCTGCATGTCTGCTTGCTTGTGAAGCTTTAAAGCCAAAGTGAATAACATTAGCACGTGGTATGAGATGGCAGCTCCTTACCTAGCACTACTAAACCCGCTCCACGCCACAGCTGCTAGATTAGAGTTCAAGCCTATTAAGGGACAAATTGAACTTGTTCATGAATCATCCTGAACCGATCCACATTATGAACCTCATTACATGTCCATCAGCAGAAAGCACCACTCTAATAAACTATCTTCATTGCTGTTTAGATAAGGTCAAGCAGGACGGTGCCAATTAAAATAATCCTCACATGGGAGGTGCAACAATCCACTAGGTGGCAATTCCACACTGTGCACGGACCAAGGAGCACCCTAAGGAGCCCTGGTGCCCACATCACCTGTAAAGCAGCAGATTGAGCCCGTGTGCAGGCAGACTGTGTCCCAGAGGAATTTGGAGGGTGGAACATTCGGCTTTTCATTGCATAAGCTGGTGGTGTTAACAACAGAGAGCGCACTCACCTTCAGCATAGTGTCTAAAGTAGTACTATCTCCATGCTTCAAAATTGTTACATATACCTAAGACAGAGCATAAACAAGGAAGGTACTTCAAAACCCACACTTTTAGAACTGCAACAACCAATTGCTATGTATTTGGGTTAGACTTCAGACAAGTGAACAGATCTGGAAGATACCTGCACTCAACCCTTCCAGGTTTTAAGACTGGATTTTAAAGATGCATCAACTCCTTTGACTCTTCCTCAATTTCAGTGTAATTTTAGTAATTTCAATCACAGCAAAACGCCATAACAAGAAACATTTGTACCACACAACACCTAGCCAGTAAGTACTTCACATATGCGCCATCCCTAACCTCTGTAGTTATGACTCTGCTCTGCACAGCCAGATTGACACTTGCAGAGCTCTTCCATGTTCCTGCAGTTTACCACAGTCTTTTAATCCTGGAGGATGTCAGCTGGACATAGATGAACAAAAATGAGAAGTAGCCAGCTCTGGGTTCAGAACTGCTCTTGAATAGTCTTCCAGCCCCAAAACATAACACAACTCCGAGACTCAAGTTCCTCTGTGGCAGTCCATGTGGGTGACAGTTATGACTAAGGACAGGCCAGGACAGTGAGCCTTACTTGAGACAAGAAACACAGGGATGTCTCTACCGTGCTTCCCTGTATCATTTTCTTCATAACTGGGCTTATCCAAGCTCCCACCACCTCTGCCAAAAACAGCTGATCTCCTACCTTGGCCCTGGTTTCCTTAAGCTTCCTCATTCTTGGAAATACAAGAGTTGAGTGCACACAGTGCTAAGCAAGTGAGGATAGTTTTTGGGAGCTAAAATTTACAGCAACTTACAGGACTCCTCAGGTCAGCTGACAGCACATGTTTTCCTTCCACGTGGTCCTTAAATCGGCGTCGGGCTTCTTCTAATGTCGCCTTGTGCCCAGCTTTTCCTAGTTTGCCCAAGACCAGACCTCTGAGAAGGGCATCTAGGTGACCTAATAAGTGAGTAAGGAGGGAAAAAGGGTAATATTTGGAGACACAATTCAGCAATTAAGTATTCTTCCACCTAGAGTGACCAGGGCAGAGGTGTATAATAATCCTTCCACATGCTTGAGGTTATCTAAAGAGTATCTAAAGAATATCTAAGATATCTGAAGAGTCTTTTCTCACTCTTCTTGGTGGCAACTGGAGAATACATTGATTTTTTTTTTTTTAATAGCAAGAAGGTCAGAAGAAGATGATTCTATCCCAAATACAACAGGCTAAGCCTGTAACTTGAAGTCAGTCCGTAATATTAACCATTTGTGCCTACAACAAGACTGACTAGGACAAGTAAAGATGCACGTGTACGGCTTTATATCCTTGTAGTGTAACAAGTTTCATGCACTCCAACAGATGTAAAGCTAAATAAAGTAGGGACTTTTTCTCAGTCAGTGACCAAGTAGAGAAAAGTTTCACCATTTTATCTTGTGCCTGAAAACAGAGGGTTGGAGCTTGTATTTGTCTGGTTTTAAGTATAAAAATACGCCTTAATGCCAACATTTTACTCCTCTTCCTCCTTTCTCTCCCCTTTTCCCAAAATCCTGATGGTTTCTGTACACAAGGGTTTTCCACCAGCACTACTGGATTTCACAGCATAGATCTCCTACCCTCTCCAGGTTTGGGGTCCCAGCCCAGTCTCTCCCCTATTGGTGAAAAGACGTCTTTCACGAACACCTGGATCTCCTCATAGAAGTCTGTGTGGGACAAGAGAGTTGAGAGAATCCCCAGGTTACAGCTGAGGTCGCTCCACACAGTATAATTGGGCTCATTCACAAAAGCTTCCATGACTTTTAGAACCTCTACAGTGCTAATGATTCCAGCTCGGGCCTGGGAGAGGAAAAGACACAGGTTAATCTTGCTTCCAAACACAATTAAGATGTTTAATAGCTCATCACATTATTTTACAGCCTTCCCTGGTTCAGTTTGTACAGCCTGCATATAAACCGTATTTTCTCTGTTGTTGGGTTCTGCCAAGGTGAGTTAACACTGGTCAAAGCACCTCAGCTGTCCACACAGAACACTTTATACACAGGTGAGCACTTCACAAGGAGGCAGCTATATCATTATAAGCACCATTTTACAAGCAAGAAACAGACAAGAGGATTAAGTGACTTAACAAGATTGCAGCAATGCAGGCAAGGAAGAACAAACCCCCCCAGAGTTGCTCAGCCAGATACTACACCCACCAAAACCTTATTTTAACCGAAAACTGTAAAGATTTAGAGATTTAGTTTTCACTCTTCGTTAAATTGAGAATGTGAAGCTGCAGAAGTTGTTTTTGCCTCCTGCTTCCCATTAATTATTACAAGCAGCACTGCCTTTCCTCCAGTGCCAGGAAAATTTAATATCAACTGCTTCGCAGTGTCATGAAAACACTTCTATGCTTAGTGCAGCTGCTAACACCTACAGTAGGTATCTCCAACCAGATTGCTCACAGCTTTCTTAATCTGGAGCCAGACAGATAATTTGTGGTACCAGAAAAGAGGAGAAGATCCATTTTGATTTTTATCTACGCTATATTCACCTATGATAAAAACATTATTAAAACTGAAACCTAAATAAGAGACTGACACAATGTTCCTATGTGTATTATCTGCTCTTTTGGGTTTTTTTTTGTCCCAGCAGTCCTGCAATATCTGGGGAATGACTCAGGCTACAGTTTCAAACCCCTTCAACCAAGCCATGAAGAAGCTAGAGAAGCAGGGTATCATACCCACATTTTTAGAAGTTTCTGTACACTTGGTGACTAGTGAGAAGAAGAAAGTGCTATCTGAGAGTACAGTAACTAACTGTTCAGAGTCAGCAACACCTGCTTTAGGGGTAATCCCTTGCTTTTAAACAGTTCTTACTCCCCCAAAAGCCATCTCCTTCGGTGGAGGACCGTTGTAACAAGTCCAAGTCAATAAAGCAGATGGTGCTGACAGTATTTGATTAAGTCATTAAAATATCCTCATTTTGATGAGTTCAAAGCAAGCAAGTTGTCAAAAGAACTTTGTAAAAACCCCTCTGCTATAATTCCCCCCGACAGAGAACAGTGTGACAGGAGTTAGAGAGTGCTTCCATAGGGTTTCAGTCTTACAAGTCATAACTTGTCAAGCTAATTAACAGCTAGATGTATGCAGTAATCCCAAAGGCACTTCGCCTCCAGAAACTGAGGCTGACTTTTCCAACACTTATTTCTGCAACAGCTCTTGTTATTGGACAGAATAGCAAAGGGTTGCTTACCAGAGAGAAGAGATCGTTCTGCAGGCCAAGCCTGTCCACAGGGGGTAGGGAGAGGTCTTTGATCGCTGGTATTAAACTCTCCAGCATGTCAGGGCTATACTGGGTACGGTAAAACCCTACTGTTCCAAGGTTTAACTGAAAAGCACCAGAAGAGTCACAAATTAAAAGGAAGGAACAGATAGGAAAGTGTCTTTTTTTTTTTCCTGAGGGCAGGGAAGACTCTACTAGAATTTTCTTGAAGCACTGCAGCTCAGGGGAGTCAGTCACTGCCACTTAAAATACAAAGAAAAAAGAAACCCAAAGTAAGGGAGAAAGACTAAAAATCCCAAAGAAGAAACACTCACTGAGAGGTACAGAAGACAGGAGAGAGTCGGCATAAGGAAACAAAGAGTTAAAGCCAACGGCAAGGAGAAAAGAGGGATTTCTCTGCTGGGGGAAAATCCTAACTGAACTGAGACTACTCATGCACCAAGGTAAAAGGCAGGACACTGCAGATGTTAGAGCCTTGACTTTTGTGACCGCTCTCTCGCAGGCTGCTCCACTCACACTTTGAGAGAACCATTTTCTTTCAAGAAAGGAGAGTGAGCACATCCACCCAGCACAAAAGCAAGTCATGGTCAGTAGACTTGGTGAACTGCACTAGTTCCATGCTGCTACCTATTAGTATTTTAGTGTAGGTGGTCAAATACTGCTGTTGGTTGAATAACAGCACCTGATATAAACCGAAATCACTCCTGAGCTCATCAGGAAGTCATCCCCTTGGCTGCTGTTACGACTTTGGTCAGTCCAACTGCCAGTCATCAGGACTGTGGCACTAACTAAAAACCTCAGAGACCGCCAGCCTCTGCAGCCAGCAGGCCTACAAATTCACCTTGGGCTGAGCTGGGCTGTGGTCCTCTTTGGCAGAAACATCAAACTTTTTCCCTCAGACAGAGCATTTTCAGAATTGTTAATTTCCTGCCCCTTCTATCAGCAGAAAGGACCCAGATAGATATAGTGATTCAACAGCATTTGCAGGTCTGACAGCTGAAATGCCCAAGGTAGTTAAACAGCAATATTTGATTCACATTCAGATACTAACTCTTTATGTTATTTCACAAAGTTAGTTTAGAAACAATTACTCTTCAGCCTCAGTAGCTCATACAACAACAGTGCCAGACAGCTGTTATCTTTCTTTTTTTCAACTCAGTTTGACTGCTGTCCACAGCAGATCCAACAGTGAATTTTTTCACTTACAGATTTGTACTTGTCTGGCAACAGCCAGTAGAAAAATCTTCACATTAATGAAAGCTACACAGGACTGGTTTTGGTCAGGATGGACTTCTGTGGTTGCCACAGAATACTGCAAAAAGCCACCACATTTCAACTCAAAAGCTGCCTCTAATTGCACATTGTTTTCTAAAGCTCAGAATCCTAATAGGTTCAAGTTTACATCACTTAGACTACACCTGGAAGGCAAAGGACTACATTAAACAAGAATTATAGAGGAGTCAATACTCAATATAAGCACAGAGATTCCTCCATAAGAAATATCAGGCAAGAGGGGAAAACAAAAAAAAAGGAAAAAGTGACATGCAAGGTTGGCATTCCAGTGACAATTAAAACATTCTAAGTAATACTGTCTCCTTTGTGACAACTCACCTTCACCCACTGGTCTGGTTTGACATCTTTCAAAACCAAGGTGAGCTCTGGTTTGTCCATCAGTATTTGCATTTTGGCACAGGTGGGGTCATCACTTGTACAAATACTGATGGGGACCATCCACATGGGGAAATCCTCCCCTAAAAGAAACAACAATAAAAAGAAAGGCCTAAGGAAGAAAATAAAGTACTCACACAACACTGAGGGACTCTGCTTGATGTTCAAATCAATTTCAGCAGCAGTTTAGGCAAGGTTACTTAAAAATCTAAAAAAGCACAAATCTGAAGTGACAGTTCTGAAGTTAAAACACAAGAATCTCTAAATCACCTTTCAAGTCAAACATTTTCATTTCTTGTAAACATGGAAGATGGGTGCAATCTGTTTTAAGATAGAGCTGGCTTCCACATGAAGCATTTTTATTTCAGCTTTACTATAAAATCAGCAGCTTACAGAGCTCCTCAGGTGGCAGCACCGGCCTTAAACTGCACATGAGAAATAGCCTGGGATGAAGACTGAACCAAAGACCGCAGATGAATGTCATTCTCCATGCAAAGAGAACATGGAGAACACACGTGTGGGAGTCTCACATTTTCTGAAGTTCTAACAAACACACCCCTGAACCCAAGCAGAGCACCTGCCTGCTCTGCAGTGCAGCTGTTTCATCTCTAAACATTGCTGTCATTGCATGAAGAAGCAATGAATGCTCCATTCCCACTCCTAGCACTCATCTTACCAGTATATGGTCCACTGGCACAGAATTTCTTCTGGACCAACTTCAACACTTTGTCATCATCTTGCTGAGGAGGAATAAAAAAGAATTATCAGTATATCTAATCTCAGCTTCTGTTTATCACAATACATTCATGTACCCTCTTGTTAAACAGAGTAAATTGTATTCTCCTCCAGAAAAAGGAGCCACCTCAAGAATTGTTCCAAGGTATTAATCACTGTTGCTGTTGAAACACACGTGCCCTATGTCTCATTTGAATCTGTTTGTCTGACTTGCCTAGCTAGCAACCTTGTATAATAAGCATATCTGAAATGGAGTGAGAAGCACAATGCATGGCAAGAGGAGCTAAGTCAGATATTCCCTCCCCCAACACACATTTCACACACAAAGGCTGAAGGGGCCATGTCAGCAAACTCCAAGCACATGATGTAGAGCGCTGGTGGATTAACTCCGTATCACTTTGCATTAGTGATAGCTGCACTTCCCCTCCCTTCAGAAACAGATTTGTCACTAAACAAAGCGCCCCACTGTACTGCCTCCTGATCAGAGAGATTTTTTTTTTTTTACATAATTGGATACTGCAACATTTGATCTCAAAACACAATTAAAGGCAGAAGTTATATTTACCTGTTCAGCTTCCACATAAATGAGGGGAAATCCCATTTGTTTGGTCCATGTATTCATCACAGCAGCAATAGGTTTACCACTAGCTTTTTCCAGGCTGTCCCAGAGATCCTCTGCAGAAGAAAAGTCTGACTAAGGACTCCTACAGCCTTGATGTGTTAAGACACTATTAAGGATGTTACATGGGCATCAGAGGGAAGAGGATGTACTGTTACTCCAGTTTGCCCTTTGTGTTTAGAGTTGTGTTTTTATTGAATCATAGCATGATAGGCAAGAAAACTGAAACAATTGAAACCACTTATGTAGGATAGAAGAGAGAAGAAAGCTTCTTTACTGCTAAAAACCCCCTGCAATCAATACATATTGTGATAAAGTATAATAAAGATGAGCATTAAATATTCAAAATGGTAAAGAAAAGAACATTTTCCTTAAGTTTTTCATGCACTATGTCAAAAGAGCTGACCGAACAACACAGACCATTTTTGGCTGACAGAGCATGATGTTGCACATTTATGCCTGATGGACAAAAAAGGTTTAAGCAGAGAAAGTGCTGTGAGATGTTAGACAAGACTTTGAACTGTTTAATCACACATGCAATCAATACTACCAAAGGAAGCTTGCAAAAGGCTTACTTGGCAAATCAACATACTCTATAGCTAAATTAGATTACCACGCAGACATGGTTATCAACAGTAAACACAGCCCCTTTCAGATTACCTCAGCCACACACTCCTGAGAGACAGAACCCCCAGGGGATGCTGAACTCTGGCTGTGCAGAGAACACACAGTTTGAAACTGGAAACAAGACAATTATTTCCCTGCTTTTCAGTTATCTCAGGTGGATAAACAGCTATTTAAGAATCCATTACTTGAGAACTAAAGAGTTTGTCTCCAGAAAGGACTTCTCTTAAAAGCATACAACCACCAGTGGTTACCTGTAGCTGCATTCTTCTGCTGGAACTTCGTTAGATACAAATTCATCCCCTTCCGAAAGTCCTGGGAACAGACAATTGAATATGTCATGGCACCAGAACGGAGGAGGTCTTTTCTCACCTCTCTCCACAGAATCACAGAATGTCAGAGGGCTGGAAGGGACCTTGAAAGATCATTTAGTCCATCCCCTCTGCCAGAGCAGGACCACCTAGGTCACACAGGAACTTGTCCAGCTTGGGTTTGAATGTCTCCAGAGACGGAGACTCCACAATCCATCTGGGCAGCCCCTGCCAGTGCTCCCTCACCTCAACAGGGAAGAACTTCTTCCTCGCTGTATCTATGTTCAATAATCAGCCAGAGAATCATAATATCAATATGTACAACTGCAACTCCTTGCATGTTTCCCCACTATCTTATTTCTCCTAGGAAAGTTCAATCCCAGCCCAAATGCAAACTGGAGAATCAAGTTTTAAAAATACAGAATATCGAGTGGTATTTTTAACTGTAAGAAGACTTGACAATCTAAATTTGGCTTTTTAACAACCATCTTTTTACCTCATCCCCAATGTAGTCATGTAGCATTCGGATTACAGATGCTCCCTTGCTGTAAGAAATAGCATCGAATATTTCATCTACTTCAGAGGGATGGCCAACACTAACCTGTGGTAAACAGAATAATTACCAGTGAGAACAATTATAACTGCCATAAGATATTGATTTTTGCTTGTTTTGGTGTTTAAGGAGCTGACCTGTCTCGCTGAAGGAAGTGCACACATATCCACCACTGAATTGTGGAATCTCTGCACCCAGTCAATTAACTTATGCACCTGTGACTGGGTTACTATTGGTTTATAAGTTAAGCACAATTTAACTTAAGATTTGGTATTTAATCAAACAGTCTTGGGGATCTCGCTTCAATCCTTTGGTTCACTGACCCACTGTGGAAGTTGACCCATTGTGTAAGTTGTACATGCTCAAGAAACACACACAGTGATTAAGGCACTCCAAAATGACCTGTTGTACAAAGCAATTTCCCAACAACTGCTGCATGGAACACTGCTTAAGCCATCAGAAAACTTGTCCATGGTGCTCTCTAGGAATTAAAAAGGCATTTTCTTTTAGCACAGCTCTCAATTTTGCTGCAATTGAGCTCACTGCTGTTGCCTTCTCTTCATCACTGAACTACTGCTTTGTTTCCAAAGCAGTATGCCCAGCTACATGCTACTTGCATCATAACTGTCTGCATCACACTCACAGTGCTGGGAGCACAACACAGAACCTAAAGTGGCCTCGGATGGAAATCAGTACAAGCCCAGCAAGATTTGGTAGCTTGGCTCTGGGCTGTGCTGTACTTTGGTTAATGTTGTTGAGCACTGGAGTAAGTCAGTAGCTAGCTCACCATGCTCAAGGGCCTGAAAACTATCCATTTTGATCAGAGGTCAACTTTGCCTTTTCAAGTCAGTAGAGCAGAAAAACTCCAGAAGGAGACACAATCAGGATCCTCAAACCTCACCTCTGAAGTACCAATTCAAGTAGAGGAAAATGCACAAAGTGTAAACAAAACCTTACATTTTTCTTTACATCATGAATGACTGCAAAGTTCCTTTTTTTTTTCTTTTTTTTTTTTTTTTTCTTAACAGGAAAAAACCTTACACAGGACTGACCAGAAAATAAGGGAGACAAAGACAGAACCTACTTCAATAGGATGACTGTTGTCTAAGGCATCAAGCTCTTGAGCTCGTGTGTAATCAGCAGACACAAACTGAGTCCAGATATCATACTCTGGGAAACAGTGATCAACACATAGGTATTCAATCCAAGAGGCAAATCCTTCATTCAGCCAGAGATGGGTCCACCATTCCTGGGAAGATAAGAAAGCAAAAATAAAGCACAAAAATCCAACAGCTTCATTTAGTTAACAGTAATTTTGCAACAAAAGATAAGCTGTTAACAGCTCAGTACAAATCAGAGAAACAGGTCACACTTGTAAGCACAAATTCCTCACTATAAAGAGTTCATTGGCCCAGGAAGAGTAATCAGCACCCAATAACTATCTTCTGCTTGTCTCAGGTTTTAGAAGTTCTGCATGGACAAGAACTGCATCAGGTACAAATGAAAATGACTAGAGGTCAGAGCAGAGCCACTGAGGGAACTGCCATGAATGTAACCTACGTTAGGGAACACAGTCAGGCACGTGCAAAGCCACAGTCCAGTAAAGCTGCAAAATTGTGGGCAACACAATGACAGTGTCTTTCCACACTGAACAGCTGTAGAAGATGGAGTTTGTTTATGGAAAGCTGACATGTAGTAAACAGAAGTTGCTTCAAGTCAGCTAAAGGTGGGCTTCAGGGTTTTTGTTAAAGATAAGAATGTTACACTGATATTTTAAAATTATTCCTTTCACTCCTAATATGGAGCTGAAGTAGGAAAGGCAAAGAAACAAGCTACAGATGCTCAGGAAGAAAACACTGTTTTCTACAACTGCACTTAGCAACCATTCTTTAAATATCAATGGTGGTTACCTCAGCAGAGTATGGCTCTGGTGATAAGTGCCCTTCAGCAGAAGAAACTCAACAGGACAGTATGCTGTTCTACAAAGAACTGCTGCTTCTACTATGAATGAAACATTTACCCCAGGGAGGGGGAGGGATTTCCATAAGGAAAGCTGTTTCTGAAACCCTACACAGATAAGCTAGGCTTTATTTTTAGAGTGGATTCCATCCAATTTTCTTTTACATTTCTGATTGCATCTGTTTCTAGGAAAAAGTTCCAGTATATAGAGACTGGTGTTGAAGGACAAAAAGCAACTGCAGGAGGTGTCGTTGAGCAATTAGGTTGGACTTGTAATACTGGAATGTCTTTCCGTATTTCACAGTTGCATCACAGAACATAAAATAGTAACTAAAAATTTCAAACTCTTAAAAAAACCCCAACATTCTGGAAGACCTAGAGCTTCAAAAGGAAAATTAAAAAGCTATTTCAATATAAATTTCACAGATTCTTGTAACAATACTTTCTCTAGCTTGTTGCCACAGTTGTCCATGGTCAGAAGGACCATGAATGGTTTGTGGGGTCACTGCTGGTCTCTAAGGCACTTTCTGGCATCCTACAGTGCTGTCTAGTCACACAACGGTGGTGGATCCTGCTTCCAGCTGCTCAGCTGTCCTAAAAGCTAAAAAAGCACTTACTTTAATATTACTTTTTGATTTAAATATTGTGTTGCTTTTCCATGGAAGCTACTTGTGCTACCACAAACAGCTATGGACATGGCTGGCAAGATTTTAAGAGGCATGGCAATATAGAGAGCTTTGACAACTTTGCTTAGTGGTATCATTAATATTTGTACTGCATTACAATGTTTATACTGTGTTTTATCCTTCATCCGCTCACACTTAATTTAAGCAGCCAAAAAGACAGAGCAATGCAGATTTGAGGCTCCAGAAGCCATAGTTTCTTACAATACAAGAAACATCCTCACACTGTTTTCTTACCATACAAGAGACTTTATAATATGTGACATACTTGGATTTACGCATCTGTCTGCAGGTTGTTTGGAAAATAACCATCAGACCTAATTAACAGAGTAAGCTGGAGCCACTTAACAGCAAGCTTGGGTTTTTAGCACTACATGGAATTTATTTACAGACTTCAACCTTGCTGCCTCACATATGCTTTTATTCCCACCAAAATGACTTATCAAACCATTCAGACAGCTGGCTTCCCACATACATCCAAACTAATTCAAAGGAGTTATTACTGAGCAACTTTTCAGCTACTGGACTAGAACAGTTTGCAATGTTGAGCTGGTACCAATAAGCCCTTGTGGGAATAAAGAACTGGTATTTGGCAAAAAATGTAAACTGAGCTTCAGGTTATGAGACTGACTGTGGGCAAACGAAGTAATGTTACAGAATGCCATGTTGGGAGTGTCAGAAGCAGCAGCGTGAGAGTGGAAAACAGGCAAAGTCTGAAGGTCAGCAGGATGTAAAACCAAAAGCAGATATTACATAATTCTTTACAATAAATTGGGGGCTTGCATACAACATGGCAGCACCTGCTCATGGCAGTGCTCCCACTTCAGCAATCCTGAGTGGGTTTGGTGTGCTTCAGTACGTTGCCCCAATCCTGGCTGGCCTGTAACTTGCAGGCCTGCTTGGCATGAAAGCCTGATAAATGAATCGTGCCTACCTGAGAGGAACACAGTGGTTTCTTGCTTCTAAGTAATCTGATTTGCCAAAATAATTTCCATGGAACACCTGCTCAACTCTAACTAAGACTGTATTCAAACAACTGAACGTTACTTCACATAGGAAAGACCTAGGAATACTTCTGAAGAATGCACCAGTAAAGAAGAAAGTGGTGATAAAGCACTACTTATATGTTTACAATTTTTACTTTAAAGACAGCTTGCCTGCTATCAAGTGGCACTTGAACACACACATGATATGAAGCACATGTGAAAGAAAACTAGAAGAACTTGTAAATGTTAGATACCATGGTGACAAGGTTTCCAAACCACTGATGAGCAAGTTCATGTCCGACAACCAGAGCAACCCACTGGCGAGATGAAGAACAGGAATTTTTGGGGTCAATGAGCAATGCAGTCTCCCTGTATTTAAGAAAGAAAGATAACTGAACAGAGTGGCACATGCCTAGGGGGAAACAAAAAAAAAAACCAAACAATCAAAAGTAGGTTAAATTACCTAAGCAAGCTAAAAAGTGATCAGTACAACTGAGAAAACCAAAAGCTACTTCAGTTCAGACATTAATTTATCTTAGTATGTTCCACAGCTGTTGGAATGCTTTGGAGCAATAATTCCTTATAGCATGCAAGAAAGAAGACAAGTGCAAAAACCCAGGTAGGAACAAGAAAGTTTAGCCTTTCTTTATCAGATAGCTCACCTACCTAACTTAGGAACCTGAACTGTAATCTAACTCTTAATGCATGATGTACGTGCAGCAAGTCTTCTCTGCCTCCCTCATCCCCAAAGGAATTCCAGCTCTTCCAAGCGCACACTGAGCTGTGTCACTCTCAGCACGGCAGATGCACAAGAATCTCCACGCAGGGCTCACACACTCGCACACACTCAAGTGCTTTCCTACATTAGGCACACAACTTTCTGCTATAAACACCCTTGACATAAGCAGGACTTAGTGGGTGAGTCAGAAGGGACTGCTAGGCTGCTGCAACTCCAGGGGAAGAACGTGCATCTCAAAACATAGATGGTCCTGCAGATTAAGCCAACCTTCTGTCCCCAAAGGGATAAAGCAAGCGTGCGAAGCTGAGCAGTGGGGGTGGAAATTAACAGCACAATTAAGAAAGGCTTCTAAAAATTCTACTCATCCAGAACAAATTGGGTTGGGCTTTTTTTTTCCATAAGGAATAAAATAACAGATTTCATCAGAATTGGAATAAACAGACAAGTAGATTTTAAACCTGGGCTCAAATTTGCATTTAAACTTTTTAAGGGCCAAATTTGAAGTTCAGCAGAAGAAATTCGAACTATTTCAGGATTCAAAGTCCAAAGCTTATGAGACTAATGTTGTACGAAATTAAAGAAAATAATTCTAACAATGAGCACAGATAATGTAGTAGTATCAAGCAAAAGTACAAAAGCTTGATCAGATGAAGAAAAAAAACCCACAAACTGAAAAGGAAGGCAAGTTAATATTTTTGATTTACTCATATCCACATGGTTATACTGTGGTTGCCAAATTTACCAACTTGCCTACAATATAAAATAAGAAACTCTTCCAGCTGTGTCAGCAAGTATGTAACTTTCACAGGGTAAAAAAAGGGGCCAAAAAAGTTCTCTTGTAGAACAGGCAGTGCTGCCAGACACTTAAAAAAAAATCTCACACCCTTGGACAGGAGCTGTAATAGCTCATTCTTGCCTCCCTAAGGCTTGTACAATAATGCACGCTGCTGCAGAAGTCAAAATTATCCAAATCGAAGCAAGAGTTGAAGGTATTTACTCAGCCTTATTTGGGATGACATCCAATAGTTACAGCTCCCTAAAACTAAGCCAATTACTTCCAAGAATTAGTGAACAAAGAGGGGGAAAGACAGTATTTTAACAGCATACCTATAAGTAACAAGGCCCCAGTTCTCCATGGCACCTTTATAAAATAAATACAAAGGTTTATTGATATTGATACACACCTCTTCCTAAATGTTTAAAATTCAAATAAAATACAGTTCATCAATAAAGTGAGTTACTTTACCAGCAGCAAAGTCTGCAATAGCTATGAGATCAATTTTAGGAAGAGGATAAGAAACATTGAAGTAGTCCTTATAAAAAGGCAGAGTTTTAGCAGCAACCTGTAAGAAACAAGAAGAGAGATGTTACATTAACTTGTAACAGCTGGTAAAACTTGAAAATGCATGACTGAAACTAGCCTAAGAAAACAGCATACACAAGATTTCTTCCAGAAGCCTCATTCCCAGCTTCCAGAGCACAACGGTTTGGAAGGCTCCCAGCCTGCAGTTTACTTTTCAGTATTTATCATCTTTGGCCCAAAGTTTACATCACCAAATCAGAACCAAATTAAACCCTACGTTCTCATCATTACAGACCCTACTTTGTCCACAACTGAAATTCTGTTTAATATCAAGCCTGGTCTCTCCAAGCCATTAAAGCAACATCCTCAGGAGCTTTGCATGGCCTTAGGTGACTGAAGAAAGTGCTATGCCTAGGGCTGGTCAGAGATTGCTGCAGCAATGATGNACATCACAGGGGTACGAGCAAACTTCACTTCCACCAGGTTTTCATCGTCTGGATACGGCTTCCGGTCAATGACATTCTTTCAAGATGAAAGAGAATCAATTAGCTCCACGGAGTGAAACTGTGTTACACAATACGTTTGACTAACTATTCCATCACCATGAGTCATGCATTTAAAATGAAAGGACTTATTTTGTGTCTTTCAAACACAGATCACAATGTAGCTCTCCTCCTAACAAAAAATGCCCTATCACATATGGAGATGTACTTTCATAATAGAAAAGTCGTATTCTATTACACAAAGGCAACTGATCACATCAGCTATCATATGCTATCCTTCAAAGAGAATATTACCCAAATCCCAATAAGGCATCAGGCTTTCACTTTTAAATTCTGAAAGAGAAATCATATCCATGTAGTCAGCAGATACAGCTAAAATTTACAAGTAACTATGAAATTTAGCTACTGGAATAATAATTAAAAAAAAGTCTCTTTTTAAACCAACTTGCTCTTCTCCAGCAACACAATGTAGATATATGTGGACTATTTTTAAAGTAGAAAACTGAAAATGCCCACTTGTATTTATGACAAAGGTACTTGTAATTGCACATTTTATCCCAGTTCTGGTCAGAAATTCTCT
>WBNH01001347.1:0-32123 GCA_013401255.1 Urocolius indicus
TGGGTTAGGAGCGTTTATTTACCTCATTCGAAGTGAAAGTTGAGAGGCAAAGGAGATCCAGTGCCCTCGGGGGTGTCAGTTGTACCGATGCCTTGCTCCCTTTCTGTGCCTGCAATAAAAAAAACAACCCGAAAAGTGAAGAAAAACCCCTTCCTTAGCAGTTTTCCTGCCAGTAAACACACTTCAGCTGCCTGCTCTCATCGCAGAGCTGATCGATACGAGAAGTTTCCCATAAAGCAAATTGGCTGTTTCATAAGGAAAAGGTTTTGCTGTGGTTTTTTTGGCCACTTCACAACCGACCTTAATAGCCCACAGGCTCTGAAGACGTTTGTGATGCCTGTGAGTCACAAAAAAACTCCCTTACAGAAGAAATGCGACCATCAGCCTTCAGTGTTTTGATGTTCCACAGCGTTCATGTGATATCAGTAAAAGTCCTTTTGTGAGGGCAGGTATGCAAAGTAAACACAAAAGACAATCATGCTCTCATATGTGAGTTGTTTTTAGAGGAAAGGTGCCTATATAAAAGGCAAACTGTGATCATGTTGTTCATGGGTGAATGTTTCTTTGCTACATGGGCAAGAAATTCGTGACATACCTGAAAAGGATGTACGGCCTTGTATCCCCCTAATAGATCTGTTATTTCTATACCTGAACAGTTAACACACTTATCCTACAATAAAACACATAATGGATGCATAAAGAGACACAAATCCAAACATAACATCAAGTATAATATGGTCTCTTCAATCTTTCAGCTCTTCCATCCAGGCTTATCACACAGGTGTTTCTCTCAACACAAAACGAAGGGGAAAACTAGAACTGCAATCTCTAGCCTTCATCACAGCAACCTCTCTGTGCCTTAACATCAATTAGACACTGTGTGCTCTTGTAGGAACGAGTGGCCTGCACACAAATTGTCACAGACCTGCTTGTGCTCTACTGACAATATCACAACTGACCTTTCAATGTCTAAAGTCTTGCTCATGACCAAAAACTAAGATGTGCCCAGAGTAAGGACAGAAGTCTCTTTCTCATTCTTTTTTTGCTTCTCTAAGGGCCTGTGAAGAAACAGATAAAGGATGAGAATATTTTCTGTTTGATGCATTACAGGGGCACTGCAAGAGCTTCACCTTATGGATTTTATGAGATGACTCACCCCATGTTACAATAACCAGTGTCCAAGCTCGAGAACAGACTGCTATCTAAGCTGTTTGAAGAGCAGAAGGTAAGGAATGAAAGCAGACATCTTGAGCATCACCTGGAGTGAGGTAAGCTGTAACATGTTTGGACCGAATTCTAAATCCCTGTTGTTCTAAGATCGTTTCCTAAATCTGAACATCGATCCTTCCACCTACATTTTTCTCTGCAGGACTTTCAAATGATGAGTATTGCTATTGTTGTTACAAGTAGAACTGTTACATCAGGGTGTTGTGGTCAGCATGTGTTTGTAAACCTGTGGAATTGTGTGGTGAACCACCTGTAGTTCAATATCGCCCTGAATAAGGTTTCTGAGAACATGCATCCTTTTTGATCATTGGGACTGGTTTGGGTTCTGTTGTTGGATTCTGGCTCAGGTACAGAGCCATAAATGTGTGCTGTAAGCTAACATATGGAGCAATAACCATGTGACAGTGATGGAGGAGATCAGGATTCATTAGTGATACAGGTAAATGCTCAATAGTTCTGCTCTCCTTCACATAAATAGAACAGGTCTCCAGTTATCTTCCATCCTTTCAAAGCTGAACCAAGCCATGTCCTCTGCACTCTCCTTAGCCATGTATCACAGCCATTTTTCTCTTGGAGGCAGAAAAAAAAAAAAAGGGCATAAGGATGCACTTGCTGTCAGTTAAGCCAATGAAAACTTGATGAAATTTGTTGAGGTTATTCAGTTCAAAATGGGGACCTCCAGAAGAGGGTGCTCAAAGCTCAGAAACAGCATGAGCGTCAGCGACATCATGTCCCTTGGCAGCTGTACCAGCTCTGCAAGCGTTGCAGCCTCCCTCCGGCTTCCATCTGTAATCTCAAATCCAGATCCACCTCCGTCACACTGAAGCTGCTCTGACAGCCACTTCAAGCACAGCTCCCAAGCTCACTGTGGCACGACGGAAAGCAAAGGTTTTCTTTTGCTTTCTTACCGGGAACAGACACTTTGTCATCTGTGAGACGAGAGTCTTTTGCAACACACTTGAGAAGGTGAAATACATGTGTCTGACCCTTCATGGCAATGCTGTGGTCCCCACAGACATTGCAGGCTGGGATAAGCACTGGTCCCAACTGCAGGACAAGAGCAGAGGGGCTGGTGAACATCACATTGCTTTTTTTTTTCCCCCTGTACTTTGCTCCTTCTCTTAAACCACCTCTATCCTTTATACAGTTCTCAGAGTGCTGTGTGTGTTTCCTTCACCCCTCTGATAGGGATCACTCACTGTTGCACTAGTGCAGCACTCTGCTTCACCTCCACAGAGATTATCTCTTGTTCCATGTAAGCTGTGTCAGCCACTGACCTGGGACACAATCCTGCATCATCAAAACCATCCCGACTCAGTCAGACACTTGGCAGCCCTGAACCATCAGAAATACTGATTTTTTTTGTGCACAGCCAGCCAGTGGCACATTTTCAGCCTGAGATGGAAAAAGCAGATTCCTGGTGAGGGTCAGAGCAGAAACACTGAAGCTTCAGCTCTCCATCAGCAATCCTCCTGTGGTTAGCAGCAGCACAGCGGGCAGGCTGGGCTCTGCCCTCACCCTTGCTGGTGGCTCACACTGTTGGGCTGACACTGAGCAACTACTGGAGAGCTGGTGTAGTCCCATAGGAAATGTTTGCTGGAGATAACTCTAAGCTACTAGAGGAACTATGTTTTCATGGCAAACACAGGGCACACTCCCCACCCTCAGTTATCAGACAAATGACAAATCACGCTTGTAATTCGTGGGCAAATAGCTTTATTGCAGTAAGGGGGAAAGCTTTTCTGCATCTCAATCTCCACCTTCAGCAAAGGACAGGTCCTTGAAGTCCACATAACAAGGCACACACAACACATCAGGAAAAGGAGAGCCACACAACACTGTGACATGGAGAGCTACAGGAATGAATTAAGGGGGTAAGACCCTCCTTGGAAATCCTTTGTGCTTTGGCATACGCGCGGATCCCAGCAGCTGTACTTTGGTTTATCTCTCTCCAGAGCTTATCTGGAGCAATGGCAGAAACATGAAGAAGAGCTTGTAGGGAAAAGGCAATATTATTTGTTCAGTTTGCCTCTGTACCATGAGACTTATCTTATTGCAATCCCGTGCTGTTGTGCTAAGCTGGGAAAGTGAGATAAACATTACTGACACAGCTCCTTCTGCTTCTCTTCCTCCTTCTGAGGGAGATGTTCAACATATTACAGGGCTGTCACCTCATTAAGTCAATCCAGAGGTCAGCAGGCTTTCTAGCTCAAGTCTGGACTCCTAAGTTGAGCAAAGCAGAGCTGCCTTACTCGCAGTGCAGCACCTCTGCTCTCAGGCTGCAGTGCAGCTCTAGCTGAGACTTGAAAGATGCCATTTTACCAGCCAAAAAAAAAGCCTACTGGGCTCCTCATGAGTGGAGAAAGGTGGTACACAAAGGAGTTGACATCTGAGATGAGAAAGAAGCAGAGGAATGGTGGTGACATCTGGCACTTGGAGGCAATGCTGACCTCCTTTCAGCAGCACTGATTAAAATCAGCACCTTGACCCCCAGTGGATAAAGGAAAATAGTGGGAAACAGTGTGCTGGCCCCCTATCCAGCACCTCTGGAGTGATGCCCCTTGCTGCCAGAAGCCCAGAGAGCTGGAAATACCCTTGGCATTTCATAGGCAGGTCCTGGCAGGAGCTCTTCACCCTGACAGGAATCAGACAGCTGAAGCAGTACTGCACAATTAGTGGGTTTATGATTAAAAACAGATAGAAAAGTAGAAAAACAGGTGACAAAGTCATTCAGTAAGGAACATATGATCAGTCATTGCTCACCAGTGAGAGGAAACAGCAGCTGCTGAGCACATAAACTCCTGGCTGCTGTCAGGATGAGGACCATGGTGGCACATGCCAGCTGCTTGTGCTGGGACCACAGAGCCTGGCATGGCAGAAAGCCAAGCCCTGAAGTGAATTACTGGACAGTCACATGAGCAACTGGAGGGTCAGGGTGACCTGTGCTGGCTTACACCCTGCAGCTGGAATCCCAAAGGAAAAGCCAAGCACCCGGTGCTGGTTTCTTTACTCACCAAAGAGGAGGTGAACGCTGGGCTATGTAACTAAATTGCTACTGCAAGCTGGCTTAACTGCTTCACAGGATCATAGAATGGCTGGGGTTGGGGGACAACTCTAGAGATCATCTAACTCAATCCCCAAAGTCAGTTCAGTCAGTTCAAAGTCAGTTCAGCTACATCACTGCTGTACCTGCAGCCAGTTTGGGAAATGTGGTGCACAGGGCTCCAGGGGAACAGGTAGGAAGGTGATGAGACACGTGTCCCCACACTAAATCCTAAGCGATATTCCAAGGTCTCACTAAAAGGTTTAATTAGCTGTAATCTCTTCTGGCCTTAATTGCTGCATTTAAACAAGCAACATTGTCCTCTTGCGTTCCAGCTTCCCTCCTGAGCAGAAAGATGGGCCTCATGTTAGAAAAGCCCCTGGAAGTCCCCATTTTGGGGGGGTAAATGTAGGTCTCTCTCCATTATTTGTCAGTCATCTCTCACTGCATCTGTGAGACACGTCAACAATCACTTCTGCAGCTGAGAGTGATGAGCTCAGACGTAGTGATCATCTTTGTCATCTTTGTCATCTTCTTCCTCCTCCCCGTTCTTCTGCAGATCTTGATCACTGTCATTGTCACCATCTGATACATCGTTCTCAATCACTTCAACCCTCTCTCCAGCCTCTGGATCCACATCAGTCTTAAACCACACAGCTTTGTAGCCATCATCTGCCACCTGCCTGTCTGTCTTGAGGATAGACTTTACTTCTTTCTCCTGTTTGGTCTCTCCTGCCTGTTCTTCCTCGTTTTCTTCCTGGTCATAGGTGATGGTGGAAGCTATGGAAGCCTTTGGGGGGCTATGGTCAGAGACAGTGGTGGAAGCTATGGAAGCCTGTGAGAGGCTACCAGTTTCTTGTGCGCTGGAAGAGGGAAGGGAAAGCGCTGGCTGCGCTAGCACACGTGTCATGGACGGAACACTTCCATTTTCTGACACCTCAGGCTGTTTGGTGCTCACATCTGGGTGTTCATCTTGCTCGTAAGATTCATTCGAATAACCCCTAGAGATGTCCTTGGAGAAATACAGAAGAAACACCTTGTGATTGTAATGAAAGGAAAAGAAACGTGGGAGGAAGCTGCCGTGAAGTCACTGAGCTACTGCTCAGGAAAACTTTGGTTATTTTGCAGTTGGACTTACTATAAAAGCCTGGGAAGGACCCAGCTCCCTAGGACAGCTCTTTTTTTATTGACTCAATGTCTGGATTTTCTTTTTTTCTGGCAAGCATGGGTAAATTTTCCATGAGGGCTGTACCCAACCATTGGAAGTATTACTCTGGAGTGGAGTTTGCCTCACTCAGGGTGAAGGACTCTTGTTATTCACCTGAGCTCTGTGCTCTGAACTCGTGTTGTGGTCAGTGAAGTCTAGGCTTCTCAGAGTCTCGGCCTAGAGCAGACACTAACATCTGGTCAGATGAATTCTACCCAAAGTTACCAGGCTGCCAGAGATCTGAGATAGCCAAAGGGAAACAGTTCAGGCACAGCCAGCTAAGATCAGGCAACAGAATAGGATAAGAAGGGACTTTTCTCTCCATTGACTACAGACACTGGTCTGTACCACAGATGTGGTTTTTTCAGAGACAGTCTCTGATGTGTATCACATTCATTCACAGAGCTGTGGTCCTCTCCTTACCATGACTGTTCATGATCTACCACATGATTTCAGCTGTGGTGAGCAGAAAAGAACAGCAGCAAACACCACCAAAGCAACACTACCTTTGCAAACATTGTCTCAGGAAGGATTCATTACCTTCACACAAACATGTGCAGTGTTTGGACAGTTCATCCAGGCTTTAAAACCTTCCCAGATTCCGCTTTCTGCCTTTAAGAAATTCAAGTACAAACAAGGCACCTACCTTTTCACCTAGCAGGGATTTGCCTGGCTTTCTATACTGTTTATATATCATCACTCCAAGCAAGACCAAGGCAATTAATAGTAGTGCTGACAATGTGCCACCCAAGATAGCCATATCCTGAACAGTGTGTGCCTTGGCAGAGGGGGTTACAGCTGCAAGAAAAACAAACCAGTGTTACAAAGCCTTAAAAAGGCAGCTCACTTTAACACTTCATTGTGGGAGAAGCTCCAAGCAACTTTTAAAAGGCAAATAAGCACCTGTGCTACAGAATGTGACCATGGGACATTTAATGTCACACAAGGACATTTGTTTTCTCTCCTAAAAGCAGAGTTTGTTTGGGTTTTTTCTTAAGGTGACCACTCACAGGATATTCTAACTTCAATAAGCATAATGAAGTGCAAAGAGCATCCACTTACAGGACAATGGCTTTTGCCCCATGATTTAACTAAGCTAGTATAGACTTTATTAAGAAGCAGATATTACATGGAGTAAAGCCAGGCAGATCCCACGTCACTCACTCACACCAGGCTTGCAAAACTGAGGTATGTTTGTACAGATGTGTGTGAAAATGCAAAGCTTCCTTCAATCCAGAACGTCATCTCTGGTACTGACGAGCACATTAAAACAGGAGATAAATAAAAGTACAACAGAAAATGGGAAGAGCATTACAAGAAACCCTTTCCTGCCCTTTTGTTGCTGTGCACCAGCCTTGTCAGCAGCTGCTTATGCTTTCAGCCACTGGTCAGTGTAAACATATTTGAATGAAGCTCAACATTACAGCGTAAAGACAGTAACTTCCTCAGGGCTGATCAGATTTGCTTGTTGGTGACATTCTTTTAAGTTTTCCAGCTTCATTAGTATCTTTAAAGTTTAATAATTAATAAAGCACAGTTTTGTTCTCCTTCTGACCTGTTTATGACAACGGACTTCCAGTTCGCTCCATGTTCTCACTAGTATGTTAGTGAGGATTATCATTATCATATATCATTATCATTAGTGTTAGTGAGGTTCAGGACTTCAGTGAACTTTTACTTCTTAATCGTATCTCCTAGGGAGCCACAGCCCACAGAGCTGACGAGAAACTCCTCCACCCTTAGTTCCTCCTGTGCTGTGAAGCACACAGTGCCTCTGTGAAAGGTAGTTGAGCTTGGTGGAATGACTCACCCTGAGATCTCTCTGACACCAGCATCTCAGAAGTCAGAGGTTAAAGTGCAGTTATCACTTCCCAGAAGGAAAGTATATTAAAAATAACCCTGTTTTCTCCCTGGATGTTGCAATGCTTAGTAAAGCACTTTCTAACCCATTGCATACACTTTCCTTAACACCTCCTCTTAGAGCTGAGGGTTAGATATAGTGGGCAACCCATCATTGCCAGTTTGTCCACAGAAGGGGAAAAGAATTCCCAGTCTTCTCTACAAAGCAGAAAACAGACACCCAGCCTACCTGTGGCACGGACATCCACCACAATTACAGTGCTTGTCTCCTCCAGGGTTGTGGTATCTTTTCCAACGGCCTGTGTGAAAAGAGACAGCTTAGGGACTTCCCTGACCTCCAGCTCACTCTCAATGTATGTGGTGGGCCCTTTGTGGACAGACTACCTTGTCCATTTCCTCACTACACCCCCACCAGTAGCCCTGCATTGTAGCTGGACAATCTGGTCACAGGGGAAGAAGAGCTCTGAAGATTCCCTGTCCTGGGCCAGAACCAGCTGCATAATTTGTGCTCAGCCTCTCTCTGCCCTGCGCCTGTAGCTAAAATGATGCTGGTTCAGACAGCTCCATAGGGCTTGGCACCATGCTAGGCAGGTCTTAGAGAGCCACTGTGACTGGCAGTCAGATGGACAAAGTGAACATCTAGCTTCTTAGAAAATCTAAAGTTACTAACAGCTTCTTTTTTACCTGAGGGAAAAAAAAAATAACTGGATTTACCAAAGGATCTTGAAGTTCAGGGCTGTAACCTACAGAGCTGGGATATATGCCAGCAACATATCCTACCCACACCAGTGCACCAACTTCCTACCCATTTGCTCCCTCTCCTTTTTTGTTAGTCAGAATCAGAGTGTGGGAGGGAGACTCATAAAACCTCCTCAGTTTATTTTTGGGCTCATCTCCATTGCTGTTTTCCATAGGACTGGAGGAACAATTTTACAGGTCTCACACAGAATAAATTTGCTACCACTTCATCTCCCTCCATCTCCATCCACTTATGATTAAAATAGTTGGGGGGAAAAGACTGTCCTTTCATTATATCCCTGACTTAATGGAACTCCCTGGTGCTTCTCTGCTGGAAACTCCCTTTTCCTTCCATGACTCTGGCAGGATAACACAACAGGTTGCCCTACCTCGATGGTCACAGTTTGCGGTGTCTGCAGCGTCACGCTCGTCAGGATGAATCCATCTCTGGTTGTGGTGAAGTCAGTGCTGTTTTTTATGTAGTACTCGACATCTGGGTTGATTTTCTGAAAAGCCAGAAGAGTAAATGATTAAACCACACTGTTTGTGCTTTGCATGCAGCTTCATAACAACCCACTGGCAGGACTTGTCAAATACACCCCAGCTATGGGCAGGTGCTTAGCACAATACATCGATCTGGACTGAGGAAGTGAGAATGGTTGAACTCAAGAGTGTTCACCCTGTTGTTCAGAGTTCAAGAACGTACCCTAAAAGTGTCACCTCCAAAAAACATCCTCAGACTCACACAGCTTGTGTTGATATCTTCACTGTTTGCCCAAGTAAAATACATCTATGCAAAGGACATTGTAAACCTGATCAGTTCTGTCTTCAGTACAGTGCCAGAGAGGGACGTACATGGAGAATACCACCTGTGCTGAGCCCTGCTCATGTTTTTTTCCATGATGTCTAGGCTGTTCTTCCTCTACTAGGTCCCCAACCTTGTTATGGAAGCCTTTGCATCCAAAAAAAGAATAGTTTCTTTATTTAACAGAGTGGGATGGGAATGTCTGGCTAGTAAATCTCTTCTTCTTCTCACACTACAAGGACATCTCTCTCCAAATAAGTCCTTAAAGGGAGAAGGTTAGTTTTCAGCCCAGCACTGCAGGTTCTTGCTAGTCTGCTGTCTTTGGCCTGGCTCCTCTTCCCAGACCACTTCAAAAATGGCTCTCCCCTACATGGCAAAGAGAGGACACCTTTGCCTGGGATCCTCCCACCTCAAACTCTTCAAGGAAATGCATCACCCAGTCCTAACTGAGATCTGGACCCATTCACAGTATCTGCTAACAACCCGGGACTTTACTCAGCGTGCTGGTTTGTAACAGATCAGCTCACCCAGCCTGGGTGGGACTGGCTTTTGGAAGAGAGGAGTCCACTAGCTTCTCCACATTACACCCCACCATATGTGGTTCTGATGTATGTGGAATTTCCAGGGTAATATAATCCAGAACCCTAGAGGAAAACACATGTTTGCCTCTCCCCACCTCCCCTTGCTCATATTTTCTGATCCTGCTTTAAGCCTGAAGCCACGAGAAGGAATGCAGTGCCTTTTCAGCCTCTTACATCAGGGAAATCATCATCCACTGCTGTTATCATCAAGGGGCTTGAAGGATGATCAGCTTGGTAAACAAAGCTTCCTGGGTCCAGACCAGCAGACACCATCCCATTGTAGATCTTGCTCTCAAAGTATGGTGTGTAATTACTCTTGTTGATGACCAGAATCTCTACAGTGGCTACAGAGTACTTCTGTACGTTGTTGACCTGGGTGGCCTGGAGAGAGAAAGAGAGAGAGAACTGCTAGCCTTTTCCTGTTAGTGATGAAACATAAAGGATAGGCTTGAAGCCCATTGCAACCCATGTGGTTCTACCATTCCCAGTGAGCTTTGAGCCAGGGCTGTCACAAGTAGCTGGTTTGGAGTCCTTGTGTTTCAGCTTGCTTCTGCTGTTGGCTCTCCATACAGTCTTTGTCTAGCCCCAAAGTCTAGGTATGGCCATCCATAAGAGCCACAGCTGGACACATTTCCATGCTTCAGTACAAAGCAGAGAGCTTCCAGCACCAGCAGGCAGAGCCTGCTCATCTTCATGAGGGTTTGGGTCAGCTCAGTCACTGCCCAAGAGTCCCCATCTTCCTGGGGACGTATTTGAAGGGAGTGCTTTTCAACTCCTTCATTTCCTCTTGAGCTGTAGCCAAAATTACTGTAACTCAAGCCCCAGTCATGCCTAAAGAAAGCCTTCCATGCTTTCAACTCAGCAGTATGACCCCATACTGCTAATTGTCTGTGATCCCACACATAAGGGGAAAACGTCTCTCAGCTTCTGCAAGAGCTTTCATGTAATTGCTGTGAGACACTGGTCAAACACCAAAGAAGAAGTGGTGTAACTCCCTCAGCTTTAATTACTAATGTAATTGCCTCCTGTCACATCGAGACTGCTGCTTTCTAAAAGCCAGCTCTTCTGGGTTGTTGTCTGCACCAGACTCAGACTTACCATGACTTGCAATAGGATCGAGTCTGCAGAAGTCACTGCTTTGTTCATAGTTAGATTCCCTGTGTCTGCATCCACTGAGAACACGTTGTCTGTATCTCCTAAAGAGAATGGAAAGACTGCTCAGTCATCAGATACCTTCATAAAGAGACCTTGGAGCTCAAGGGCTGGTGTTTTTTCACATCTTAGTAGCAATACCCCCAGGGCATGATGCTGTTTCCCTTGCCTGCCTGCTCCAAGGGTACTGGCCAGGGATTCTGAGGGACTAGGACAGAAAGTATCAAGGAAATGTGTTTGGACCCAACTAGCTGCAGAGGGACAGCAAATCTTTGTGCTTCCAGTGCCTAAGCCTGGATACAGCCAGCCTAAATCCTGCTAAATGCCCAGAGCCTCTGGTGCCATGTGAAGACCGAAGGTCTCCAGTTCCCTAATCCTAACCTGAACTCAAACCCTGACTGAACACAAACCACACTCCAGGAGGGATAAGGGAAGGATTATTGATATTTTAAAGGCAAGTAGCCAATCTACAAAGAATTGGGAGAGGGGATTCATCTTGAACAGCTCTAGTTGTCTAAAAGGAGACATCTCTACCTGACCTCATTACTTATCTTGTGAAGAATAAAATGGCATCTTGGTGCCTGATTTATCAGACTTACTGTGACCATTGGCCTAATGTGAGCTGCATTCAGCTCTGGAAATGCTTACTTTTATTGACTACTACAGGAACCAAGACACAGAAACTTTCTTGTATTGCTGTTGGGGTAGAAATCAGCTTCCTACATCTCTAATCTGTGTTTGAATCAAAAACATTCATGTCAGATATATGTTAAAACATAAGCAAAGCTTTTCATTGTCTTCCTCACTCTGAGGCTCTGCAGGGACACTGTGCTGACTGTGGGCTGGGGAAGCCACACTGAGCCAAAAGGCCAGCAAAATTGGAGATACTTTCATGTATTACCCACAGGATAGTCACAGATATGGCAAAGGTGAAGGGAGATGATCACTCCACCTAACCAGTATGATCAGCCTTTGCCTCAAATGTTATTCAAAACCTTACTATTGTTTAAAAAAACCCCAAAAAAACAACAGGAATAAATGCTTTGAATGAAATAAACAGCCCAGCCAAGGATTGGGCAATCAGCTGAGTGCATTCAAGTCATCTTTCTGAAATCAAGACTAAAACAGGGCAGGTGAGATAGTGGCAATATCCTGGGAAAGGAAAATGTAACTCTTGGCAGTGAGTGAAAACGATGGTGATGTGGGAATTTTGGGTTCAGCTCAAAGGTTGCAAGTGGTGTGATCAGACTGGCAAAACCCAATCTGAAATCCTAAAACATATCTCACCTCCCAAAAAACCAAAGTCCTTTTGACACATTTCATTGAGACTGGTTTGTGGGACTGCAGTTCTCTTTCTTCCTCTCTATACAATCTGTTTCTTCTATTTAACCCTCAGTGTTCTGTGGATCTAGTTGTGTTCCTGTGTCAGAAACACAGGGACAAAGCCTCAGGCTCTCAACTCTCAAACGCCACAGAGGGTATCTCCTCTTGGCAGGTACTGTAGGGGACACAGGAGCAACGCAGTTTGTGGAAGGTGACAACTTCTACTCACCACCAACAATACTGTACACGATCTTCTCATTTAGAGTGTAGTCAGGATCAACAGCATAGACAGGCCCTGGCTGCAGGGTGAGTGGTTCTGTCTGCAACAGCAAGACAAGGCATTACTTACCACACTACAGCACCACATCAGCATTTGCAGCGTGGCTCTGGGGGTTTGTCTGGGCAGAATGGCATTTACTGCTGGGAGGTGGCTGTAACAGGGCTGTAACGGATGAGACAGCCTAGAGCAAAGGCTTTTCCAGCTCTCACCTCCCCTGTGATGTGCTGCAAGAACAAGGACAAGCTTGGGGTATGGGAACCTCTTCATTCCAGGATGATGAAGGCTCCCTGTCATGCTTGAATCATTTGCATTTATGGCTGGAGATCAGCTCATGGAAATGATTAGGCATCACTCACGAGGAACATCAAATGAATAGTTCTTGAGAACAGCATCAAGGACCCCGTTTGATCGCTGCTACTTACCGACATCTCAAAGATGGTGACCCTCCCAGTATAGGGGCTGCTGATGCAAACGCTGTTGTCTGTGTTAATGAAGGTACAGGGTAAGAACCAGGGTGGTCTGGTGTCAGCTTGTTCAATATATATGTTTATAGTTGCAGTAGCTGTGTTGGTGTCATTGCTGCCTGCAGGCCTGTCCTGTACCCAAAGGCAAAGAATACTTGTGAGGGGCAAGTTTTATTGCCAAGAGAAGAACTTGTCTGCAGAAGCCAACGGCCAAGGGGCTTCTGGCTACGGTAACTCCATTCTGGCTAAGGCTTAGAAGTTTGTGAGATTAGCTGAAGCAGTATATTTTCTCATCCTGCTGACACAGGTGGACAGAATGCAAGTCTGGCACTGTGTAATTATGGAGAGTGGAAGGCTGCTCCAAATTCAACACCCTCAGTACCATCACCCCCCCTTCCTGCCATCCCAGACATCTCCCAGTCAGACTTAGCCTTCAGCTAGGACAGGCTGAAGAACTTACCCTGCCATACAAGAGCAACTTGGTCCAATTAAATTTCTCATAATTCAATGCTTTCTGTAAATAAAGTTCTGGGTTATTAATTCCTCTGATGGCAAAATAACCTTCTGTGTCCTGGTGGGGGGAAAGGAAAAACTCTGTTAGTAGACTCAGTCACAGACGTGTTCCAAACACTGCTCATTGCTGTGTTGGTCACCCCAATCAGATCTTTGATGCTGGGGTGGGGGCAGTGTGAGAATGCCAGGTCTATGTGATCTCTGCCATTGCACACTGGAAGTGCCTGAGGTTATGGAGTTCATGGAGGCAGAATGTCAGACACCTCCTGTGCACTCCACAATGCTTTTGTAAAATACAAATACACATCTTGGTTTCATCTTGAATTTACTTTTCTTAGCTTCCAGCAGGCTCTTGCACTCCAGGCTGACATCAGCCTTACTGCATATGCAATTCACTTCCCACGTTACCAAGAAAACCCCTCGAGAGCAAAAAAACTAAGTGACCTGATCTAGGTGAACCTGCTTCTGCAGGGGTTTAGACTAGATGATCTCTAAAGGTCCCTTCCAACCCTACCATTCTATGATTAAACTGGGGCCTGGGGAAAGTGGAGTTTGGCTTTGACAAAGACTTTCTGTGTGATATTGGGCAGCTGATGTCGGCTCCACCGTGCATGGACACTGTTGGCAAACAAGGCAACAACTCCTCCTTTCCCTGCCCAACTCAGAGCTTTCTGAACTGTGAGGTACAAAGGTCTCTCCTGATGTGCTTACAGACCATCCCAACCAGACTTCCCTGATCACACGGCTCAGAATATCCCCAGGTGAAAGTTTAATCCGTGCAGTGCAATAAAAGCGTGAGCAATAACAGAGCCCAATACCTGCAGTGCCCATTGCTCTGTTCCACCAACCAACCAACGTGCCTCTTCCAGAGGCCGTCAGAGGACTCAATGCCTCTTCTGAATTAAACACAAAGACTTCTCCACTGCTACCACTCCCCCCCAAGCTGCTCACCGGCACTACAGTTGTGAGCTCGTAGTAGATGACGTCCATGTCACCATCGGTAGCGCTTAAACTCTCCCGGGCTATAATAGTGGTGTTCACTTTTGTATCCTGAAACAAAGGTGCTGTGGTTACTCTCCTTTGCAAAACAGGCTGAAGATTACCCTCTGCTAACCCTTCCTCTCACCTCAGGGACAACTTGGGTGATGTTGGCTTCCTGGAACACTGGGACGTTGTCGTTCACGTTTTCAATGGTCACAAAGATTTCCAACGAATCCGTCTGCAGAAAGGGCAAAGCAGGAGAATCAAAGAGGAAAATAATAAGGCTGTGAGGGGCTGGTGCTGACTTGCAGAGTGAGCAGGCAAAAAGAGCACAGCTGGATGGAGGCAGGATGGGGCTTGGGTCTGCAGCCAGCCCACAGGGAGAGGAATCGGAGTTATTTCGGTTGGAACAGCCCTTTGAGCTCCTGGAGTCCACCCACGGACCTCACCCTGCCAAGCTCACCATTAACCCATGGCCCTCAGCACCTCCCCTATACAGCTTTGCAATAGCTCCAGGAGGGGAGGTGTGGGTTTATTCCCCCTCCTTCCCCATTCACAGAGCCTTGGGTACTCTCTTTGACTGTGAGAGGAGTGTGTATGTCTGCAAAGAACAGGACACCTCATCCCAGCACGCAGGCTGGGAAGAGCAGAGGGAAGGACATGCTGTTCTGTGATGCCCAAGAGCAGAGCTGTGCATTTGGAAGAGCACTCACCTGCCCATCTGGGTGATGGCAAATCAGGTACACTATCAGCAAGGTGTTTGTCTGTATGCAAGAAAACAAAAACCCATTGTAGAAAGAAGCCAAAAGGCACCAACCCTTTCTAAAGAAAATGAGACAAACACTCCTGTTGCTGAGTCACAAACGCTGCTGGGCTTTGCTTCTTCTCAGGCATATCCAACTGTTCTGACTACACTGGGATCTTGTTTGTTAGTGGAGGCAAAGCAGGCTGATGGTCTCTGTGATTTAGGTAAGTCCAGAGTTTCCTTGTTGAATTGAAGGAAGCAGAAACATGCCTTGCACCAAGAACAGTGTCAGCTACCAGGTGTTAACTCTGCTGCTCTCCACTCCAATAAATGTGGGGTTTTACTGTAGAAGAAATGCAGCTGAAGGATGCTTGTGGCTGAGCACAAAGCACTGCAGGAAGGACAATAATTTAGCAGCAGCATGGCTGAACACACTGACCTTTTACACTGCCTTTATACTTCACAACAAGATCACCTCATTGCTCAGAGCTGTGTTTTCTACAGGCAAACAGGAATCCATTTTACACAGGTCCTGGAGAGCTCTGAACAATACATTTGGCACATTTTTGGTTTTAAACCTTCTCCTTACTTCAATTTCAAACTTTGAAGGGAGGAGACAGCAGACAGATCCTGCACCCTTCTCCTCTCTACACTCTGCTTGTGGAAGGACTGATGGTGCTTACAACGTGCTGACAAACAAATCTCCCCCAAGCAATGAACTCAAACCCAGCTGAAGCAGGTTCATTTTTCAAAGTTATTTCCCAGATCCTTTAGAAACAAGTTACAAACTCCTAGAAGTCCAAGACTCTAGGTTGAAACCCATTGCACCCCAGCATTACCCATCCCCATCCTTCCAGCCTGCCAAAGGCTTACCTCATAGTCCACGCTTTGGGTCAGCTGCAGTTCAGACCCTTGTATGGTGAAAAACTTGTAGTCTACGGAATTTGGGTCAATGGTTACACTGAAGCCTGATTCCAGCTGGATAGTGGTCACTACATAACCAGGAGAGTTGTTTTCACTAACACTTGGCTGAGTGTTGCTGACAGAACATCCTGGACGAAAAAGACACGAGTGAGATCCAGAACTACCCAGGGATTCACACCGGGACAGTTGGGTCAGACCCGAGACCCCTTTGGTAACCCTTGGGGAGAAGGTCAGTGAACGAAGCTCCCTCAGGATAGAAGTGTCAAAACCTCCCACCTACACTGGTGCAGCCTGTTCCTCCCTGCTCATGGACCTGCAAGAGCTTACCTTGTGCTGAAACATGTGCTATGAAGGGCAGCAGAAGGAGAGCAGGAGTGAGGAGCCAGTGAGAAACAGCCATGGGGAGCTGCCAGGCATTAGAAAATAAATCCCTCTTTCTGATGAAGCTGATCCCCTTCTCTCTGTATTCCTCCCAGTGCTGTCTCCTGCATTCACTGCTTCGCAAAGGCAAGAAGCACTGGCTGTCTGGAGCAGACTGCTGCACTTCAACCTTTGCCTCATTGGATGACTTATTGAAAGGTATTTACCAGTCAGGGAAGGTGGTGACGCACGGATCCCTGGTCCTGCTCTGTTCCTGGGCCTTTCCCATCCTAGAGAACTCTGGGGCAACAAGGAGATCCTCGAAGCATTTCAGAATTCAGAGGCAAGCCTCCTGAGATGAGCATGAAGGAGGACAAGGGCTGACAGTCAGGGAAGTGGGCAAATGTATGATCCTGCTGTGCCAGAGATAAGGTCTGTTTCAGTCAGATCATATCCTGGGAAAAGTCATCATGATGCTACTCTACCCCCTACATCTGCATTTAGCCAGGTTCTTTCTGCATGCCCATGTTCCCTTTTAGAATAGGGAACATGGAATAAAATAGGGAACATAGAATAGGCTTTGCTCTCCAGCCCATGACTTACGGTTCCTCTCTTCTAGTTACAGTCTATTGTGTTGTTCCCCATCCACACTCCAGCTCCTTACATCTCAGCAGCCTCCTGACGCCTCCATCCAGTGCTGTTCTCCTCTCTTATCCCATCTTCTTCTGAGCAAATTGTTCCAAGCCACTTCTCACGTGGCATTGGGCTACTTGAGCAAAGCACCACAGGTTACAACTCCTCCACTGTGAAGGAGGAAGAAGGCAGCTGCTCCCAGTGCTCCTTTTAAAAACCCAGTTGATTTCAGGCAGTTCTCACCTGGTTTCAGCCAGGTGGCCATTAGTGGCTTAACAAAGCACAGGCTGGCAATACTCCTGCCAACAGTTCTCCAAGAGGTTTCCTTCCCAGCAGAGATTTCCTATCCTAGAATCCCTGAAGGGAGGGGGCTGGAAGGGCCCTGCAGAGCTGCCCCAGCCCCTGCTCAAGCAGCTTCCCCTGGCTCAGGGGGCACAGGAATGTGTCCANGCCAGAGCAGAGGGGCAGGAGAACCTCCCTTGACCTGATAATCCTCCTCCCTCTTTCCCTCCCTATGGACCAAACCAAACAAATGCCAAGGTCCACGAGGATGACATCTCAGCATCACAGCAAGGGAATGCGTGCTTAGGTGGACATTTGAGAGAGAATCACTTTGCAGGTGTCAGGTACAGCACCAGTGGTGATAACTGCTGGTGCAGGATGGGCTGAACAGTTCTGCAGCAGGCACACAGGAGTGCAGCTGGGCCAGATGGATTGGTAACAGTACTTACAGTGTATGCCTATGGTTCCTAGCTCTCAGCACATTCCTTCACTATAAAATCCAGCACCTGGTTAAATTTCTGCTAAATAGAGACCCTGATGCTGGGTTTTGATCAGTCCTCCTGCTCCAACACCTAGTGATGCTACCACCCTTCCTCCTGCTTCCCAAAGGACAGCCCAAGCACAGTCATGGTCAGCAAATCTTTTATTTGGCTTCAGAAGCAGACAGGCAAGATGCAAACACAAAGGGGATGCGATGTGCTTCATTCAGGCTCCATCTACTGACAGCAGCTCACACTGACATCTCTGTTGCTCTTGACAATCTGAGAGGTTTTATTGGGCTTTGGCTACTTTCCAGAGCTGGGGGTTTTTATTTGCTGATCTTCAGAGTTTTCACTAAGCTAATTCAGTAGCTTCCCTGATTATCTGCAAGGCTATATACATGCAAATCTGGCTCCGTGGCTGTTTCGTTCTCTTCACCTTCAGTCAAAACCGTCTGTGTCTTCCTTCAAGTCTGCAAAGAGCTGCCTGGAGATGGGGCAAATGTAGGGGCTGGTGATGGCAGCAGCTTCCCTGGCTTCACTGTCTGAGTGGCTGTTGGAAGGAAAATGAGTGGTAGGGTATTATTCCTGGACTGCAAGAAGCCAGATGAGGCCACCTGGTAAAATTCAAAGGTGGCTCCAAGGAGCACATGTAAGGATGCAGATCACAGCTGCCTGCAACCCCCCAGTTGCCAAGGAAATTGCTGTTATCAATCCCATTTATGCCAGGCAATGCGGACAAGAGATACTAGGGGACAGCTTATTCCTCCTCATCACAGTGATGTGAGGTGTCTAATTCAACCCCTGTGCCAGGCTGCCCAGGGAGCTGGGGCAGTCCCCAGCCCTGGAGGGATCCCAAAGGCGTGGAGCTGAGGTGCTGAGGGCCAGGGGTCAGTGGTGGGCTGGGCAGGGGGTGGGCTCCAGCAGCTCAAAGGCCTTTCCTAACCAAAATCATTCCTTGTTTTCATGAAAGTGTTTGGTCACTAGGAAGGGACAGTATCCAGATGCTGGGGCAGCACATCCTGAGGTGTGTGTTTGCCACAGTGTCTGAATCCAGACTGGGTAGCAAAGGCTATTTCAGCTGTTAGATCAGGTTTCCTAATGGGACAAACAATAGTTTCAGCCCAGGGTGACTGTGATTACACACAGATATTGTTTCATTTCCCTAGGGCTTGTTATTTTTAATAACTGGCTTTTTTCTTTGTTAATATGGCACTTATCAGCTGTAAATCTCAACTCCAGCTTTGCTTCAGGCAAGGCAAAACTGAGAGCCAGGTAGGCTTGGCACATAGGAATAGAGGTTACAGTGAATGTAGGCATGGAAATCAATTGGCATTACACACAGCCACGTGCCACCTTGCAGAGAGACTGAAGTGTTTGCTTTTCCAGCTCTGCAAACCAGCCCTGGGGAGTGTGGTTGCTGGCAGGGTGACAGGAGGCACAAACCTGTGTGATGGAGACAATGCCTCACCAGCTGATGGGGGTGAGGCAGAACTGATTTTAACACGTGGACAATTTAGTGAATCTTCCACCCCTCCCCTTTTTGAGGATGTTATCAGCTGAGCTCTTCTGATCTGCTGCATTACATCAGGCTTCTGCTCCTGGGGCAAAAACTAGGCTTTTATAAGTTACCAAAAGTCCTCTTTAAGCTTGGACAGCGTGGTGATCAGAGCTGTGGAGGTGACAAATCTGTCCCACCTACCTGGTGTTGAGAAAGGTCTGGTACAACCAGATGAAACAAAGTTCCTCCTGGCTGTTTTCATCCTCTCTCCCCTGCACATCAGTGTTGACTGGGCCTGGGGAGCTGAGTTAGACAATGAACAGTAATAACAATGTAAAAAACAAACCCAACAAATAGTGTGTCCACCACTGTAAAGCCAGCACTGCTATCTGGGAGGCAGAGGTGGGAAGGAATCTGTGTACTGGGTCTCTGCCTTTAAGAAAGGACCAAGCTTGAAGGAAATCTCTCCAGGCAGGGTTGTCCCTTCACAATGTACCAGGGCAGCAGCAGCAGCTGTGAGTTACTGTGAGCAGCAGCCGTGGGTTGCATCACAGTGTGCCACGTGTTACAACTGATGAGATTTGCACCAGCTTGAGAGCTGGGCACAGAGGAACCGGCTGACGGGCACCAAGGGCAGAGTCCTGCAGCTGGGGCGGAACCAGCCCAGCACCAGCACAGGCTGGGGGGGACCTGCTGGGGAGCAGCTCCAGGAGAGGGACCTGGCAGTGCTGGTGGGCAGCAAATAACTGGTACTGAGATGTCAGCCTCATGGACCTTGGCATTTATTTGGTTTGGTCCATAGGGAGAGAAAGAGGGAAGAGGAAGATTATCAGGTCAAGGGAGGTTCTCCTGCCCCTCTGCTTTGGGCTCCCCAGCTCAGGAGAGACAGGGAAGTGCTTGGAGAGAGGCCAGTGCAGGGACATCAAGATGCTGAGGGCACTGGGATGTGTGTGTGAGGAGGAAAGGCTGCAGCCCTGGGGCTGCTCAGCTGCAGGAGAGAAGCCTGAGCTCAGGGGCACCTCAGCAATGCTGCTCAGTCCCTGAAGGGTGGGTGTCAGGAGGCTGGGGTGACATTTTTTCTGTACTGTCCCTGCTCTCCAGTTTTCCCAACCACTGCTCATGCCAGCCCCTTTTCCTTGGAGCCCAGTGCTGCCTCCCTACAACCTGCCCAGCCCAACCTGCCCAGCACACAGAGCTCTCACCTGCGCTTGCGGCCCATGAGGCTTTGGATGAGCTTCTGCACCTGAGCGTTTCCTCTCATCTTGCTGTACTCGCTGGTGAACAGCCCATCCGAGTGCCTCCGGGACCTGCAGCGGGGCAGAGACACCCCACAGCTGCTCCTCCCAGCCCCAGCACGTGGGATGCAGCACAAGGCACAGACACTTCTCTCTTCCCACCATGAGGGAGCCTCATAACCCTCCCCATCTCCTGTCTCCTTTCAGCTGGGGCATCTTCTGGATGAGGCCAGTGCTCAGGCTGGCTCTGGGGCTGGAGGCATCTCCCTCATTGCTGGGATCCCATCTCCCTCTGGAGCTCCCCGTGCCCCAGCAGGGTGCTTTGGGCTGGTCCTTACCTCTCCTTGAGCCCCACCAGTTGTTTGACCAACTGCTGCACGTAGGCATTGCCGTTCATCTTGCTGAGCTCGCTGTGGAACAGCCCGTCAGCGTGGCGCTCGGTCCTGGCAGGGCAGGAGACAAGGAAGAGGTGAAAGGGTTTTAAGACCAGAGAAGAGCTGCTCCCTCAAAGGAAGAGCTTCCCAAAGAAAGATGGGCAAAGAACTTGTGCCAATTTACCAAAGTTTCACCAACGAAAAATAAAGAGAAGCAAATCCTCCAGGAGCTTAAAATACAAAACCATGGCACAGAGAAACAACCTGCCCTTGCTTCCTACTAATGCAGCCACCTCAACGAGGCTGCTGGAGACAAACTCCCACCCCCTCAACGGGAAAACAGTCCCACGAGTCTCTTTTCTATTGCAGTTTGAGGTGCTCAGGGTCCTGATTTCTTCCTTTCTCCTGAATCAACATTTCCCACTCTGGAGCAAGAAAGAACATTGACAACATTTGCACTCATTTAACTGAATCTATTTAGGGAAGAGAAGAGAAAAAAATCCAACAGCCATGCAGCTACAAGTTGTGGAAAGAAGACAAAAGGCTGATTTTATAGCTTGAAGCTTTCTGAACAAAAAGCCAAGGGGGGGAAAACAAAAAAGAGAGGCAGAGGAAACACTTACCTGTCTGGGGGTGGTAAAGATGCTGACAAGTGTAACAGGACAGTTACGGGGATAATCAGCTGCCACAGACCAGTCATCATGGAAACCGTGTTCTTCCCTTGAATTAAAGCACAAGGGTCCATGAGCAGCAGAACAAAGGACCCTGGGTCTTTGGTACAGACCACACTGTAACTGAGCCAGGCAGGAAACCCTTCCAGCAAAGGCAGGAATCCTTCACAGTGCAAACGATGAACAGTTCAAACCATTCACGCTGCCAGTGAGTTTGTAGCTGTTACCCCACCAGTCCCAGAGCACAGACCTGTGTGAGATGATGCCTGTGCTGGAGTTGGGCTACAAGTCAGTACAATATGCCTGGAAGGTGCAGGGTGGTCTCACTTGAGTTAATCCATCAGGAGCATGACACCATGGAATAAACCCCATCCTATGATAAGGCTCTGAGAGCTGAGCCTTCAGGGAGAGGGCTGAAAGCACGTGTGAAATCATCCCCCCACACACAGCCATACCCAGGAGACACCTGGCTGGGTTCTTTCAGACAAAGAATAAATGGTATGTATCAAATAAGAGTTCATCCACAGCCAGGAGAAGGGAAAAGGCTCTTCTGTGGGCCTGCACATCCCTTCAGCTCTCAGGAAGGAAACCAGAAGTCACCCTCCTTTCCCACAGCAGCACAACCTCCTCTTTTGTTTCCTTACTGAAATAAACCTTTCTGGCTGCTAACCAAGTGGATCAATCTTTTTCCCCCCCACTTCCTGGGCATAATTTTCTCCCCCCCTCTGCAGATCATATTTGCTTGCTGAAGTTTCTGGGGGCACATCTGTGTGTCAATAATGGTGTGTTGCACTGGGGCTTTTGATCAGTCAGAGCCCAGGGAGGAGCTGAATGTTCAGTGAGATCACAGCCGAGCTGTTTAACCTTCTCAAGATGTTTCTGACCTTTCTGTGGGCCTCCCCAGTGATTCTGGCTTTCAATAAGTGTAAACTCTTTAGCTGAAAGCCTGCACCAAGCCAGCCCAGGACCTGGGAGCATCTCAGACCTTTCCAGCAGATAAATCCTACCCCTGAAATGTCAGATTGCACCCCAAGGCTTTGCTGTGTCAAGGCTCCCATGGCTCTGCAGGACCACTGCTGCCAGGAGGAGCTTCCAAAAGGGCTGGTGTGCTGCCAGTTCATGCACCTTCCTGCTCCTGCCCATCTCTTGTGCTCTGCCCAAAAACTAAAGAAGTGTTTCTGGAAGCCACCAGCTCCAGCTGCTCTTGGGCCTTTGTGCTGTCCTCCAGTTGCTCCAGAGGAGGAAAACCTCCCCATATGACCAGCACAGCTGCTCAGGAGATGGATGGGCTCACAGCAACAGCTCAGCAAAGCATCACAGAGGCCTGAAACCCACCACCCAGCAACTGGAAGAGAGGAGGAAGAGGCAGCCCCCCAGGCTGCCTGTGCCAGCACAGAGCTACTCACCAGGCTGTGCTCTCCCCAGGCTCCGAGCTCTCGGGCGGCTGCGATGTACCACTGGCCCCCTCCTCTCCCTGCTCCCCCTATAAATCTGCAGCCCTTATCTGAAGCAATTATTTGGGTAAAGATAGGAATATGAGTAGTCATGATTAACAGCAAATAGTGCATCCAGGCTGGAATGTCCTTTTAATTACTCTCCAAACTCAGTCAGGTCATTGGCAGCAGTTTGATGGACTCTGTTTCTGCTGATGGGTAATAAGTCCAGCCTCTGGGTATAACGACAGTCATCTGTTGGACAAACATCCCTGTACCAGCTGATTCATTGTGATTGTCATCATTATCTCACCTCCTGGCTTTAATTACCTTTTGATAGGAGCAGAATCTTCTGTTGTTCTCTCTATTTTTTTTTTTCTGGCCTGGGTTTTGTTTGCAATGCCAGAAAGAGTTGGTGAGTGGAAGTGGGCACCTGCAGCATCCTTCCACATGCACAGAAAGCACCCTGAATACATTCCCTGCCCATGCTGGGGTTTGGAAGCTGGTTGTTCTCAAATAGCTGCTAAAGGCGACATGGAAATGGAGGGAGAAAACAGGATTATGTCCTTTCTCTCCTTGTGTTGTACAAAGTAGCTTGGAAGGATTAAATGTTCTGAGTAAATCTTCTTATCTTCCAACTGGAGAAGCAGGAGCTAGCTGACACTTTTTCTTGTCTACTTGCCTTTTCTTCTCTGGGAAACCAGAGGCCATTCCTATGACTAGAGGCCTGGAAGGGACCTGATGTTGCTCATCATCTTGCCCTTGGAAGAATAACCCATGTACTGAGGAGCAGCAAACCCCAACACTGCTGCAGGTGCCTGTGGGCTGCTGTCAGACTTCTGCAAAGGCAAGAGGGAGAAACAGCAGCTAAAGCCTCCTTGTTCCTGGATGGGAGGACTGAGAGGTGCCAGTGCTTGGGCAGAGGAGCCTGTTTCTCCCTTGAGACAGTGCAGCTCAGCCCTGCACACATCCAAGCATTTCCCAAACCTTTTCCTCTCCTTTCCATAAGGACTTCTTCCTTCCCAGAATCACAATGCTGGGGTCTGGAAGAGCCCTGCAGAGCTGCCCCAGCTCCTGCTCCAGCAGCTTCCCCTGACTCAGGGGGCACAGGAACGTGTCCAGGGGGGTTGGAAACCTCCTGAGGAGCCTCCACACCCTCCCTGGGCAGCCTGGGCCAGGGCTCCCTCACCTCAGCACCAAAGGACTTGCTCCTCCTGGGCTATGGGAACTATTTGTGTCCCAGTTTATGTTCATCACCCCTTGTCCTGTCACTGGGCACCACAGAGGAAATCCCAACTCCATCCCATTGATGCCTCTGCCAGAGAAAGACCATAGAAGAAGACGCAGAGAGTAAAGAAGTTCAATTGTTAAAGGCTGAACACCACAGAGGGAGCTGAAAGTGCCTGCTGGGGTTTCCTTTCCTTTGCAAAGACCCTCAATGGGTCTGAAACACCCTCAAGCTTTTGGGGAAACCAGGTTTACTGTGAGCACCTGAGCGGGTCTGGGAAAGAGGAACAGAGGAGGCTGCAATGACCAAGGAGCCCCACGATGGCAGCAGAGGGTGAGAAACAGGAGAGGAAAAGCTTCTGGTCCTGCGAGAACCAGGACTTGCCAACGTGGGTGATGGTACTTTGCAAGAGTAGAAATGAAAGGGTTTTTACCTTGCTGCAGCAGTGGCAGAGAGTGAAAAGCTGATGGAGCAGCAAAGTGTGGCCATGGCCAGCACTGCTGCAACACAATGCAGCTGGTAACCACGGGCTGAGCCTTAAATGCAGCTCCTGAGGTCCCTGAGGAGGAAACTCAGGCCCATGCACAGACATTCAAAAGCTTGTTCAAGCTGCTGGATAAACTGGAGCTCAAACCAAATGCCCTCTCCTGAGGCAACAGCTGCTTCTCTTTTAACCACAATTAACTCTCATCAAGAGGCCCAGTGGAAGCAGGGCTGAGAGATAAAGCTGCTCAACAGCATCAGCTGCATGGAGCCCTGTGACTCTGCACCCTGCTTCTCCTCCCCGGGGGAGCACTTACAGTGGGATTCCCCTCGCTTGCACTCAGGAGGCACAAAGCCTGATTAAAATCAACGCTGTAATCTAACCCAGCATCTCTGTGCAGCATTACTGCAGAGATAACACCTGCCCTGGGCTCAGAATGACCAAGGAAAAGGAAAGGATGGCCCTCAGCTGATCCCTGCTCCATCACCAGCTGTCCCTGTGAGGAGCCAGGGCTGAACTCAGCCTTCTCCCCAGCTGCCTTTCCTGCTCCTGGGACACAAACACCCTGTTTACAGGATGCTGGCAAGAGGTAACAGGCTGTGCAGCAACACTCCCTGAAGAAGGCAGAGAGAGACAGCCCAGGGCAGGAGGGAAAAGGGGACTGTGAGCCTTAGAGCCTCCCCGGAGCAGCCCCAAGGACTTGGCCACGTGTAAAGCCACCTGGACCTTTGCTCTGTCACTTGTGCTGAGGTTTGACAGCAACTGACACACACACACAGAGCCTGGAGAGACTCTTGGGGAGCTGCATTAAGCAAATCCAGTTGCCATGGGCGTGAGGCAGCTTCAGAAACAGGCTGGGACCCTAAGAGCCAGCACTTTAAAGAACCCTCTAACACTTTGTTGCTGCTGTTACCTTAAAAGCTGGTGCTTTGAAGAAGCCTGTAAGGCTTTGCTGTGGGTTTTAGAGGGCAGGCAGCCTTTCTGGCAGCTGAGTACAGGGGCTGGTTCCTCCTGGTGCTGCCCGGTGGTGCATCACTCACAGCCTGTGTTGCCCTGGGACATGCATCTGCATCATGCTTCCCCGAATAACTTACCCTTCCTCATTCCTTTCTTTGGAGCTAATGATCACATTTCCACAGTTGTTTCACATGCAGCCGGGGTCTTTGTCTCAGCTCATCCCTCTGTAGAGTCTTTCCACAGGGGTCTTTGTCTCAGCTCATCCCTCTGTAGAGTTTTCTCCCATGTTTCTTGCCTTGGGCTTGCTGGGTGATTTGCATCCCCTGGAGACACCCCAGACATAGTCACAACCTCATGGGAGACCCTTTTGTGACAGCTGGGAGTCAAATCACACTGGTTGTTCCTTACACACCTGCACATACAGAGAAAAAAAAAAGCGTCTCAAAGCTGTTCACGAGCAACAAAACCACCACAACAGACCTGGCAGTTCTTTCAGCCTTTGTTTGCCGCATCAGGGGGGCCACAGCCACTTCAACACCAAGAATCAGACTCAAACATCAGCACCCAGAGCTCTGGGGGGTCCTCCTGAGGTCTGAAGGGGAGAAATGCCCATTCACACTCCCAAGGAATTGATACAGGAGATCAGAAAAGACTTTCTGGCTGAAGGAGCAATGTGGAGGGGTTCAGACCCCACCTCTGGAGAGCTTTAGAATGGTCATAGAATGGTAGGGGTTGAAGGGACCATCCAGTGCAACCCTCCCTTTAAATCCAGGCTGGATAAATGCTGCTACAGCATCATGTGGGTGTTGCTGCTCCTGCCTTGGACTGACAGAGCCCACCCAGCCTTTGGGGTTGGTGTTTATCCAGGGCAGCCCTTACAAAGCCACCTCCCTCACCAGCCTGCCCACAGTCCAGTCCTCAGCTCAGGATTTGCTGCTCTTCTTTATGGAGACCCCACAGACAGCCAAAAAAACCCACATCCCCAAACTCTCCTACAGCCTCTGCACTCCTCCCTCCGAGGTCCAGGGCACGGAGATGGCCAAGTGCACGCGGACCAAGGCAGGCTGAGGAGGTCGAGGAGGGCTGGGGACACACCACATGTGCCCAGCAATGGTGTCCCCAACCCTGATGGAGCTGTGTGGGTGCAGCTGAGCCCCAGGAGCCCAGGCTGTGACCCCGTGTGCCGCAGCACCCGGCAGTTTATCAAGGTCAGGTGGTACCAGGAGCTGCAGGGCTAAATCCTTCCTACGTAAAATACCCTTTAATCAGCTTACAGGGTGGGTAGGAACTTCTACATCCCCCATGCTCTTTTTCCCCCCTTTCTTACCGTGTGTGAGTCCACGTGTGCTGGGGGATTGGCCCTGGGATGGCTGCAGGTGAGCCCTGACGTGGTGCTCCCCAGCACACCAGAGTCATTTTCTTCCACCACTCCCAGTCTGTAAGAGAAAGGGCCCTAATTGGAATAAGGGGATTGGAGGACTTAGCCATCTAAATGCTCCTTTCCTGCACAGGATGGTTGCAGGAGAGGTTTTAATCTTTCCCACCTGATTTTGTAACTTTGGCTGTGAAAGGAGAGAGTGGGATGGGAGGAAGGGTTGAGCAGTGGCAGCTGTCAGGGAGGCTCAGGGGAGGAAGGGAGACAGAAAACAATAGTTCCATATGGTTGTGGGATCTCAGAAAGACACCTGCCCCACTCCCAAGCCAGATTCCACTTCAAATGTTGACCCTGTGTGGTGGTACATTTCAATAAGAACCAACATCTGCAGGGGACAGTAACTCCAGATCACTTCCAGGGCAGAAGGACTAAGGCAGAGGAATTCCTCTTCTTCAGTCTGAAGGACACAATTCCAAGCCAGTGAACATCTTTTTTTCTTTCCCCTGAATAATAAAAGAGCCAACCAACAAAGACACAACATGCAAAAGTGAAGATGCTAACCCAAGAGTCTGAGAAGGGGGAGAATCAACTGTACCTTTGCTTGGAAGAGCAGTTTGAAAACTGAGTGGCTTCCTCCCCAGCAGGGAGCTTCTGCTAATGCTCCTCTGGCCTTACCACAGCTCTCCTTGGCATCAGCATCCATAGTCTCAGCCCCCTGCTGTTTGCTGTGGCTGGGGCAGAGGAGAAAGCCCTCCAGGGAACTCATTTTAATGCTAAGAATGAGATGCTGGGTGTCCTGGCTGGTGGGATCCCTCCCTGGGCTTGGTCAGGGACCTGAAAAGACAGGTTCCTGTTCCAGGAGCAGCACCAGGCTTGGGGAAGGTGACATCCCTTCCAGGAACAGGTTCTGTAAGGATGAGGGTGGCAGGAGGTGGCTGCAGAGATACTCCCAGACATGCTCTTCCCTGCCTTGCACTTCCCCTCCTCCCCAGGAGGTTTTTTAACGAGTGGCTCTAATAAGCTACAAGTGGCTCTAATAAGCTCACTGATGTCTCAAAACCAGTGAGTGTATTAATTTGATCTGCCCTATGACACCAACCCTCCTGTTTCACCAGGTTCCCCCTGCATGAGATCAATTATGGGGCTCAGTCTGAAACCAGGCATCCACACAATCATCTAGTTCAGACTCTAAGCTCCCAGAGCCCCAAGATCCAGCCACTTCCCCTGTGGTTTCATCCCCACAGCTAATCACCATTACAAAAACCCAGGAGTTTTTACCTCCTCCGTGGATTTATCATCACTTGCCACAATGTTCCAACGTCAGAAGGTCCATTCAGTGTGTAAATAAACCCCCTCAGCTCCTCGGAGGGGGATTCAGGGAGTGTGGAAAGCCAAAGAGAGCTGTGCCCTCCTCTCTCTCCCCTCTCATGCTGAGGTGAAGCTGGATGCTGCCTCATCTCTTTTCTTGGAAATGCATTACAGGCAGATTGTAGAGCAGGACAGCTTTGCCCGGGATGATACTTTCACAGAGAATTGCTCAGCTAAATATGTCAAATGAAAGGCACAGGATTGGCTTTAAAAGCTCTTTATTTTCCTCCCTTTGTTCTGAAGCTGAAGACAGCCCCAGGGATGTGTTGCCCAAGATATCAGGGAGCTGCTCAGCACTGGGGGTTGGGCACTCTTGTGCTCAAACTTTGGCAGCTCATTTTCTTCTCCTTTCCTAGCTAAAAATCTGATGCCTCAGGTGTGACAAGCTCCATCCATAAAAGTCCCATCCATAAAAGTCCCATGGTTTCTGGGAGCCTCTGACAGCTGTCTGGCTTTGCCACCTTCCTGCTCCTTTGGGCTGGCTGGCAATCAAATCCTGCATTAGCTCATCTTTGGGGGGGGGGGTCTCAGGGGGCTCCTCAGTTGGTTGCTGGGACCAAGTGAGCAGAGACTTGCCACGAACCAACCACACTCCTCATCTTCCCTGAGCTTCTTGGAAAAGCACACTCCAAAGCACGCTGCAGAGGCAGATGTCCTGCTGCTTTGGTGGTTTGCTTCCCTGCTGCTGCTGTGAACTGGTCTCTGGAGGCTGAGCTCCGAAGGGGGATGGAGCAGGGCACCGGTGATGTTGTGCCTGCAGATGAAGCCTTTATGTGCCACAGATGAATGGCACAGGCTGCCAGAGTCTCATTGCCTTGTGTGTGTCACACACTGGCATTGATTTACAGAGCCTGCATCCCTGGTGTGTGTGCAGAAGCTTCTTTGATGGGGCATCAGTCTGCCAGTTCATATGGGGGGAAACTGAGGCATGGTCTGGCCTGAGGCTGAGGTGTCCAGACAGTGCTGCTGGCCAGACCCTGTGTCCTTCACAACAACTGAGGACACAATGAAACCTTTGTTTTCTGACAAAATATAGCAGCTGTGGGTGGCTGTCACAGCCTCTCCCCCTGCCTGCCCCGAACCAGGACACTGCACAAGCTGCACATCCAGGCAGCAAAGGGACGTTCCCAAGCACCAGCCACCTCAGACACTCTCCAAAGCTGCTCCTGAGCATTCACTGTCCCTCCCTTTGACATGGAACTCCTCTTGCTTTCCTCCAGGGTGGCTCTGTCCTGTCATCTCTCCTCTTGCAGATGACTTCTCTGGCTATGTTGATATAGTCCAGACCTTTCTCCTCCTCTACCAGGACAGTTCCTCTTATCCAACACATTGTGCCTCATGCTGACACCTGCCTAAAGAAAAAAAAAAAGGTGCTTTTCTGGCAGCCTTTGCTCTCCAGGACTCAGAGCTCCCAGGAGCTGCTCTCACACCACAAAGCCAAACATATCAGGTGGCCCCTGCTCGCTGACAGGACGTGTATCTGCCAAGATATGCACCCTGGGATCACAGAGGGATGTGGGACTGCACGTGAGTGAGTGAGTGAGTGAGTTGAGGATTGCTGCAGCCTCAGCCTGCAGAGCCAGAGTCTCCTCCCCAGCACTTCCCAGGCTGCTCTTTGGAAGCCAAAAGCCTCGTTTCACATTAGTTTAATCCACTCCAAGATTAAACTAGTTTAGGATTAAGGCACTGTTAGTCTGGAATAAGGACTTCCACATGGAGAATTAAGAGCCCTTCTGCACTAACCCCCAGGGAAAATGAAGATAATGAATAGAAATGAGCTGTTAAAGTGGCTGAGATGAATGGCATTAATCCCTGTGGGAAGGCAGAGGGCAGCCACCATCCCACCTCACTCTCTTTGCAGCTCAGGCAGTTCAAACACAAATCCATTAAGGGTATTCTGTCCATGCAGGCTTTCAGTGCAGTTTCATTACTCCACTTCAGGGCCTCCTTTGGTTAATTTGAGTCTATTTCTTGGAGTAAAAAGGCTCCAATGGAAGTGATTCCACTGAGTGAGAGCTGTGCCAGCAACCAACACTCAGAGACCAGCCACCAGACCGCAGAAGCTGTGACCAGGTGACAGAAACTACAGAGCAAACTCACACTGTGAAGACACAGGGGTTTAAAAAACCACAGGTGGGGTTTTCTCCCAGTTTACTGCACTGGGTAACACTTACCTGCCTTGTCTGACCTGCACAGCAGATGAGGGTGTTGCTGCTCTTCACCTGAGGGATGTGCAGCCATTCTTGTGCCCACCTGAGCCCAACACACACTGGTCCTGAAGGAATGTAGAGGTACAGGCAGGGGTGAAGGTGTGGGAGTGCAGGGTGCTCTCTAGTGCCCCCATTTCTTGCCTCTCTCATTGAAAACCAGGCAGTGTTTGAGCATTTTCTGGCCTTCTGGAAGACTTTACAGCCCTTGGAGTGCTCTGGGAGATCAAAGCTCACAGCACCAACTCTAACCACTGCTCATGTCACTGTTCTGAGTCTCCTGGGGAAAACAGCCCCAGGTCAGGCTGCCATGAAACAACCTTCTCCTCTAACACTTGCTTACCTGCTGGCTTTTCTTCCTCTCCTGTAGCTTTGTGAGAATCCACCCAAGCCCCAGGAGTCCTCTGATCTGCCGTAGCGATTGCACTTCAGTACCTGTGTGGCCAGACCCTCTGCTGAGCCACCTGTGTGTGCTCAGGCTCATGTCAAGCAACACAAGATGCCCAGTGTACAGAAATGTCACTGTAGGGGACCCACTCCTTGGGTTTCTCTCCCTTCTGTGCTACTTCTACAACGGGAATCACTCAGCGCCCCAACATGTGCCATGCAGAGAGCTCAAGCCCAAAGAACGGAGCGAAACGTAACACCAAAAGGCAAAGCAAAGCCCATCAAAGCCCAGGCAGCCCTACAGCGCGTCCCTGTAGAGCCTGAGGGCTTCATTGTCGGGTTTAGCTTGGAACGAAGCGTTGAGCTGTTTGTTCTGCACTCGGTGCCGGCAGCTTTGGGGAGGGAAGGGCCGGGTGCTGCCCCATCGCTGCTGCCCCTGCAGGGGGGGGAGGCTCAGGAAAGCAGCAATTTCAGCTGAAGCACGGTCTTTCCAGAGGCTAAAGGAAAGCCAGACCCGGCTGCAGGAGCCCCCCGGGCTATGGGGGGGGGGGGGAGCCGGGCAGGGAAAGGCAAGGAGCTAATCCCCGGCTTTTCAGGGGTGAAGCCGCGGGCTGAGCCCACCCGCCCGGCTCGGGGGATGAGCTGCGGCACAAGCCGGGGGTCGGTCCCGCGCTGAGCATCCCCCAAAGGGGAACAAGGAGGGATGCTGGGCGGCTCGTCCAGGGCCACCGCGACGGGACGGTGACGGGACACGGGCAGCCTGTGTGTGTCCGAACCCCTTCCCCCCCTTCCCCCGCCGCCCCGTTAAGCCGCTTGGTGACCCAGTTGTAGGCGCTGGGGCCTGATCCGGGTGGTGCTGAGGTTCAGGGCTGAGGCTCCCGGCAGCAGCCGACGCTCCTCCCTTCACCACAGAAAGTTTGGAGCCGGTCGGTACCGCCCGGAGCCGGAGCCGTGGGACCGATCCGGACGGCTGCGGCGATCCCGGGGGTTCCGATGCTCCGGGGTCATGGGGAACGGCAGCACCGGGGCCGCATCCTGCAACGGCACCGCGCTCCCACCGCAGCCGCAGCAGCCGCAGCAGCCCCCGGCAGCCGCTCACAACGTGGCAGCCCTGGTCCTGGGCATCGTCCTCATCCTCCTCATCGTCAGCGGCAACGGGCTGGTGTGTCTCAGCGTGTGCACGGAGCGGGCGCTCAAGACCACCACCAACTACTTCATCGTCAGCCTCGCCGTCGCCGACCTGCTGCTCGCTATCCTCGTCCTCCCCCTCTACGTTTACTCCGAGGTGAGGCTGCTCGGGACGGGG
>WBNH01001348.1:0-30833 GCA_013401255.1 Urocolius indicus
TTTATTAAGACTTAAGGAGTTATGTTATTTTAGCATATTATATCCAAATCCTTTTTTGACTATTAAGTAGAATCAAGAGTGTGAGGATTATGAGTAGCACATATAAGTAAAAGAAATTTCAGATGAGTTTTAAACAACAGTTTAAAGCAGCTACACCACATCAGAAATAAAAGCAACTGGCACTATGTAAACAAGTAAGATACAAAAGAGGAGAGTAGCACACAGCAGAAAAATAAACCTCTCAAAACTACAATAAAGGTCAATTCTCAGTTGTGTCTTTAAGAACAGTGTTTTCAGTAAAGACATTACACAAGAATATAACTTCTGCTGCCTTGCAAAAGGTTAGAAAAATTAGAACTCCTGCACATTCCAGACAGCTGTAATTAAAAAAAAAAAAAAAAAAAATCAGATTATTAAACCAATGTCATATTCAATGGGCACATCTGCGAAAAAGTTGCAAGGATATATTAATAAAAAAGTGGCAGAGATTTGGGAAGTAGTTTCTACTGTTTCCTACGCAACAAAATGAAAGAGGCTCCTAGAAGATGCCTTCATAATGCAATTGCCCTCTGCCACCTCTCTGATAATCAATCCAGAGGCAGCAAAAAAACCAGATGCAAACTCTTATCTTTACTGAAGATGATTTTTCCAACATGGCTTGGAAAAAAAAAATCATAAAACCAATAGCAAAAAGAGGTTCCTAAGCAGTTATTAAAAAACTTACGCTAACAACCTTTTAAGGCATCGAGTAAGTACAGCAAAATATTAGGCTAGTCAAACATTAGTATGGTAGGCCATAGCACTACCAGGGAGGACTCAAGCATAGCTACTTTCCAATCTCTCTCTCACATAGAAAGTTACAGGATTGCAGTATACTCCATTTCACCAAAAGATACACACACAAATCGTGCGTGGTAATAGAAAAGAGATGGAAATAGATATGTATCCTAAGTGCCTTGTAAGTGAGAAAAAACCCTATTATTAGGAAAACTGCTACCAAGACCTCTTCCAGAATTAGTTTCATAGTTTCAGTCACAGATAGATGAAATATCCTATATCTAACTCTCCACCACTACAACCCACCTCCAACAGTCCTTTTTAGGGTACTTGAAAGCTTGCCTAACACGGAAGTTTAGAGCAGTAAAGGAAGACAAAGTTTTTCTCCAGATTATACAAACTACTGCTTACTGGTAGAAAAATTACATACACACTGTGGAATATACACATGAAAGAAATTTTTTAATCTCCCAATAACATTTTGAAGCTGTACTTGCTATATGCTGTATACTATGTTATTAATATTTATCATCCCTTTGCTTTGCCAATCTTATACATACAAAAGCAGCCTTTAAAACCACATCACGTGAAAGCAACATGTTTTTAAGATTAGATTACAGAAAGGCATGCATGCCCTTGCAAACCATTCTATCCCTATCTCTATGTACTCAACATATGCAAAGACTCTTCCAAGAATAAAGCATTAGCAACCACAAATACGGTACATGAAGAAAGCATATCATCTGCAGCCTTTGTTTAGAAAAACTCAAAGCATCATTTTAACATAACCGTTTGCAATGTCAATAGCAAATCCCACCATAAGATACTTTTGCCTTAGGTTGGGTAAAAATCCTGAAGATTCAAATACACTATAAAACTAACCTCAAGCTACAACATTTTCTTTGCTAAAGTCTAGGGCATAGGTTCCCAGTAATTATAGAAGATCTACCAAGTCAGTGCCAAATTGAAACACATTCCCATCCTAGTTCTCTCATACTTTCTGAAATTTTTACATACACAAAGAGACATGGGATTGTTTAAAACTTGCCAAACTTGCCCTTTTTTAGCCACAGATAATGACTTCATCTGATAGCAAACATTCCTCTACAGTTTACCATCCATTTAATGTGAAAATTTATGTACCATAACCCCACAGATGCCCCCGAAAAAGCAGACGATGAAGATACATGAAAGTAAAATTTAAGACTAAACTGGAATGCATGCAACTCCTCTTGTGAGCAGACAACCGATAAGGGGGGAAAAAAAAAAACTTCAGAAAAATTTCTATGAAAAAATCTATAAGCAGCAGTCACTGTGCCCCAGGGTGAGATTAAGCCTTCACATTTGGTTTGCTTTTTCACAAGCAGGTGGTCATTCATAAAACCAAAACAAATCCCGAGTACTTCAAGAGAAAGTTTTTTTTTAAATCCTAATACATTATATTAAAATACACTCAGCATGCTTTTTCCTAACACCAAGTTTGTTGATACTCACAAACATGCTGTTGAAACAACCTTCCAGTAAAACCTTTGTGTTCAGCCAGAGGTGTCTACTTATAGCACAGTAGATCTCCTCAGTTTTCCAGCTTTCCCCAGCATGAAAATTAAACAATTTCAAATTCTCTTTGCTCTAGCAGAATCCTAGTAGATTTCTCTTGTCACCTCTGATTTTCAAATATATTTTCCTAGTCCAGGAGAAAAGAGTAATTCCCTTTCCATTAAAGGAAAACAAATATCCAGAAATTCTTTGCACTTATTTACTTTCTCAAACAGTTACCTTCATTTATTACACTACACTTCTCACATCTAGAATATTAACATTACGTGATATTTAAAAGGAATATTTTTAAAAAGTCAATCCTAAAAGCACTCAAGTTAGCAAGAATTAAGATGTCAACCTCCAGCAGCATGTGCTAGTTTCTTTCTAGTGGACTGGCACTAATATGACACACGGGATCTTAAATCTAAAGTAAACTTTCAACTGTCATCTGTACAAGCTCACGTCACCATGCCACTTGCCTGATCTTATGCAGTCACATACAGATGACATGTTTCAGATGGGCACAATAACGAAGTGTACCACTGAATAATGACTTCCAAGAGATGTAACTTGCTAGCAACACATTTTTGAGGTATTTGTAATGTAGTTCAATCAGTTTATTCTGGTGATAGGCAGTGATTATACAAAACAGCTGATCCAGTTAACTGTAAAACTTTAAAAACTAAGAATAATAGAGTAATTGTGTTGAGAAAAATCAGAGCTCAACATTTAAAACTATTGCAATGTTTATATACTCCATTTGTATCCCCCCAAGCCCAATGCTCTTCCCCAACAGAGATGGGTAACTACTTGCAGCTCCAGAAGACATAGCACTAGTGTTCAGGGCAGTAGGTAAGTAGGGCACAAGAAGAGCACACACAAGCCAACAACAACAACAAAAAAAAAAAAACACTCTTCCATTTATTCAATCCCATGCAAATGCAAGGAAAAAAAAACGAACAAACAAACAGAAAAACCAAATCACCAAGAAGGAAGGGGAGGGCAATGTCAGTCCCTGGACAACAGATCTCCTACAACTGCCCATACCATCACAGTGAACTTACATATTCTTTTATGACTGTAATTATATCCTATCCTGTCTTTAACAGAAGGCAAATAGTTCCCCTCACCTCCTGCACAAAAACCCAGGAATACTTTTCTGCCTTTGTAGACACCAGTTCTGGCAGAAAGGATTTAGCTATAGGTTGGAATGTGGCACCAACAAACCATTCCTCTCAAAACATGAACATGCATTGCTTACAGTTCCAACTGGTTAAACCTATATAGCATGCTACTGTAGATTTACATACTAAGATCAACAGCATCTGTGAATTTTTCCACAGTGCCTTTTGCTCTTCACTCATTTATCACCAATATACAGGAGCAGTTAAGCTGCATCATCAAACCATCCATCGAATTAAGCATAGTGTCTTCAAGAAGATGCAACGGTATCCTCTTGCCTACAGCAACTTCCCAACAAACCTACCAATCAGTGAAAACACAATTCAAAATGGCAGCTTGACCTAGATCTAAGGAAGCAAAGTCAAAGTAGGATTTTTGTTGCACCAGCAGCTCTCACTTTGTTGGATCTGCATTCAAAAGACAGATAGGAAAGCCATCAAGGCTCTAGTAGCAAAAAAAAAAATAAATAAATTACTAATATTCTCTGCTTGGAAAAGTTTAGCTGGAAAAAGAAATTAATACCTTACTTTTGTTCACACATCTCAAAGACACCTAAAGAGGAACTACAAAACCTCTTTTTTGCAACTGTTTTCCATTTATGTGCATGTATACATATAAAGTATTTTTAAACTTTTTTTTTGATAGATACACACAAACTCATCTGTTTTGTCACACAGCTATTGTATGGCATATATTGTTCAGAATAATTAAAAGCCAGCAGAGTCATTCATGATTCATTTTCACAGCATTTCTGCCCCAGGCATACATCATACTCCAAGTAGTCAGGAAATAAAATACATCTCTGATTTACAAAATGCATCTAGACCCTCTTTACCCTTTCTGTCTCCCATAATTGCAAGCTAGTAAGCACTAATTACTTGTGGGTGTCAGACAAGACCAGTGTTATCTCTTAATTTTGTAGGACTACACATCTATCAATGACAGCAGCATTGGAAAGAAAAAAGAAACCAGAAGAGTAGTGTATTTGTTAATGACATATGTGACTACTGTATGCAGAACTCAATGACAATCATTCTACCTCAGGCAACCATCAACACTAAGTATATGCTAGCGCATTCCCGCTGCTACCCATACAGATCACCGAGTAGCCTTTGTTAAGGTTAGGAAAATTAGGAAGGCCTTTTTGACATAGNTAATATTCTCTGCTTGGAAAAGTTTAGCTGGAAAAAGAAATTAATACCTTACTTTTGTTCACACATCTCACAAAGCTATTGTATGGCATATATTGTTCAGAATAATTAAAAGCCAGCAGAGTCATTCATGATTCATTTTCACAGCATTTCTGCCCCAGGCATACATCATACTCCAAGTAGTCAGGAAATAAAATACATCTCTGATTTACAAAATGCATCTAGACCCTCTTTACCCTTTCTGTCTCCCAGAATTGCAAGCTAGTAAGCACTAATTACTTGTGGGTGTCAGACAAGACCAGTGTTATCTCTTAATTTTGTAGGACTACACATCTATCAATGACAGCAGCATTGGAAAGAAAAAAGAAACCAGAAGAGTAGTGTATTTGTTAATGACATATGTGACTACTGTATGCAGAACTCAATGACAATCATTCTACCTCAGGCAACCATCAACACTAAGTATATGCTAGCGCATTCCCGCTGCTACCCATACAGATCACCGAGTAGCCTTTGTTAAGGTTAGGAAAATTAGGAAGGCCTTTTTGACATAGTTCATCTGCAAGAACAACTAACAGCAGCACTTCAAGTTTTAAATATTGTTTTACTTCTCTGTCAGATCAATATTGCTTTTCAACAAGAGGTAAGATGAGTCTACAGTGAGCAGAAGGGCAGATGTCTCCAGTTGTTGCCTCTATGAAGGACAGACAGAACACCAAAAACCAAAGTTATTTTTAAACAGTAGTGAAAGTAGTATTCAGCCTATTAAACTGTGTTTAGCTGATCTGCACAAGGTGGCCCTATAAACGCATTTGAAGTTCTTTGGGCACACAGTATTGCAACGTAGACCACTAGTAACTTCAGAAGTTGCCAAAGTGATGAAACACTACCAGTTCTAAATCAAGCACATCAACCTCACAGCCAAAGGAAAACACACCAAATATAAATGGCCCCTGTGTCACTTTGTCGGCACACAATTTGTAGCTGGCCTTGCCCTCTAAATATACACCCATGAGAGCAAAATTAATAATAATTCCCAAACAGAACACTTGCCAGGTTTAAAATAGGAAGCACACTCTATTTGTGGGTTCCCCCTTGGGTTGTATATCCTGCGGTCTCAATTGCACAGGAACGGTTGCTTCCCAAATCTTGATTTGAATTTTTTTTTCCCCCCTGTACTATCACAGCAGTGAGTAATGCTCAAGCACTACAGGGAAGACTCCAGTGCAGCTCAAGGGTTTTGCTGTCACTACTCCCAACCCCTCCCCTTCTCTTATGAATTTTATCTGTAGTTATACAATTACTATTTTACACAAGTATCCTCACATATAAATGACAATCCCTCCTAACCTAAGCAATACTCAAGAGCCTCACAGGAAGGTTTCATGCTTAGATTTCATTAAGCTCATGGCTATAATGAAAGACGTTAGGAAAACTTGAGTTTTTCTTGCCTACTAATCCTCTAATTAACTGCTCAGCTTACCCTACTATATAAGTCTGACCAATCTGCTTCTAGAAGACTTACAAAAAACAGAGGAGCTACACAAGCCTTGTTTGGACAAGTATGTGCAATAGGCATCAACAGATCTCAGTAAGACTCTCCAGAAGTTGAAAATTTTGCTTTTACTTTTCCAAAACTATGTGTGAAAGACTGTAAATGAAGACATTATGTATGCTACTTTAAAACAAAAACAAACAAAAAAAACCCCCACAAAACACACACATACTTTTACATAAAGGCAGTTCTAATTTGTTTATTGTTCTGTTTCCTGCACAGTTGAACATCTAACGTTCATAATTTTATTTCTGTCCTTGTAACAGACATTACTCTGGCCACTGTAATGCTGAGCACCGTGACCTGTAAGACAAGCCATGTCCCAGACAAATTGGACACTCATCTTTGGACAGCAAACACAAAGTGCTTGTGTTAATCAGAAGGCAAAATTAAACTGTGATAAAAAGCCAAAGAAAACAAATTTTAATCTTTTTTAAATATTAAAGAGAAATTGGTCACAGTAGCGACTGTCCACCAACTAGAGCACACAGCAGCAATTTGTCCAAAAGAAAAACCAAACTGGATTTGCATGCATACAAGAAAAGAAGGATGGCTTGATTACTATCACAGCATGCCTAGAATGCACAAAAATATTTAATCAAACTTAGAAGCCTGCTTGAATTCAATCCGAGTGTTCTGCAAGCCAGGAAATTCACTACCATGCATAAAGTTAGTAAATAATGTCACCAATCCAACACAAGATATCAAGTTGCATATCTAACATATAGTCATTTTACAAAGCTGCATTTTATCACAGCCTCACAACACTAGATTCCATTCCAAAAAAAAATCATAGCTCCATTCACTTCAACTTCTAAAATTATAATTAGAAAAATTTATAGGATCTTTAAAACCAGTCACTCCTCTTTATAACTAGTCACCTCAGATCCTTCCTAGTCTTCTAGATGTATATGTGCCTGATAGAATTGCATGTCCAGAGCTGAAGGCAGCACCACAATGAAAATCAAAATTGAGAACTGTACTACAAACACCCCAGCAATCAAGACTGTTGCAAGCAGGTGTATTTTAAAGTGTCCAAATGCAAAATTAAGTACTTGTCTTACAGCTCAGGAAAATTCTGTCTCATAGATGTTAGTTTCCAGGGAACTCTAAAGTAGTGATCTGTTACACAATGCATTACAGTTAAATAGCAGTGATAAAAGACTATCTACACAAGAGGTAAGCACTAGCTTGTAACACTAATACTAGATAGAGCTCACTGCTTCAGTGTAGAAATCCCAAGAGTTTTGTAGCTATGCCACTGAAGTATGAAGAAGACACTATATCTACAAACATTTTACCTCAGTTACACAGTTCTTTCATTTTTCTTTTTGTCAAGGGGAACAGTCAATAGGCTATTTCAAGATCCTTTACCAGAAACTCCCTGATACACTTGCACAGTATTACTCAGTTACAGCTGATAACCCTTAAATTAAGAAAAGCTGATACAAAATAATTCAAAGGAAAAAAGAAAGTCCACACAATAAACAACAAGAAAAACAAAAAAAAAGTCACAACATCTGGTACTATGCTCTCAGGATTATAAAAGTGTATTTTCTTTCTGAATTGCACCAGTTACTATTATTAAGCACTCGAGCTACAAAGAAAATACCTTCCTTAATATAGAAATCTCTACTTCAGGTATTATTTCTATCAGCAGATCTTTCAAAGATTTCTTCCACAGCCCCTGACTCTAAGGTAGGAAACCAATCGGAGACATAGTTTCTATACATCACTTGCAAAGGACACTCAACAGTTTTAATTATGTCACACAGTTGCTATTTACTTACAGGTTGCATTTTCTTCCCTGGACCAGCGTCTTCCATGCTGATGTGCAGAAACAGAGAATGCCCTTGTAGGAGATCCTGTAATGAGCCTCCCAAGAGATCAGAGACTGCGCACACATGACTGCCTCAGCCCCCTCTGCTCCACACAGATGTACTCCGGGAAATCGCTTCCTCAGCCAATCGCTCCCTGGTCAGTCTCATCTCCCAGGCCACTGATTACAGCTACCGCAGGGTCGTACAAAAGCAGAATGGGCAAGACAGCATGCCTCCAATTCCAGCTCAGAGAATACCAAAAAAGGAACGGAAACAGAGTTCCAGACTTCACATTTTCTGCATCAACAGCAGCTAAGAACGGCACCAAGGTTACATTTTTGCTCTGATCCAAGACTCAATTAGCACCACAAAATGAAAGCACATTTGATCCTTTGGTCTCACAACATAACAACCCAGAAGACAAACATCTAAGTGTGCTTATAGCTGTATTGTCAACCTTTCACTGAATACTCATTCCAAAGCAGGTTGTTTGGTTTTTTTCTTTTTGTTTTTTTTTTTTTTTTAAACAGGAGCCATATATTACTGTTCGGCAAAATAAAACAGAGCCTCTTAAAAAAATTCTCCTCTCTCTGCTGTGTAAGAGGTAAAAAAAAGGCATGCTGTTAGCTGCAATTAATTTCATGTCTCCTTCCAGACTAAGATGGCTCTTTGCTTCAGGTATGATACAAGTAGCTATATACTTTTTCCTTGCTTAATCCAACCTTAGAAATATGCAAACTCCACTCTAGCATACCAAATTCTGAGCTTCATTTTGCTCTTTAATCTCTTTGTCTCAACATATAACATATAGGAAAACATAACCTTCATGACATGACACAGCACTACTTTCCTCAGTTGTATTTCCTTCTCTCATTCCTCCTTCTGGGATGACAAGAACTCTAGTAAGGAAGCCAGACTGGTGCCACACAACAAATTAAATCAAACATACATGGACAAAACACAACAAAACATATTTCTCATAAACCTGGGGCAAGTATCACCAAAGAAACACACCACGCGACTGGGAAAGTACTATTTATTACCTAGCAGTTCAGAAATTAATGGACCACACATTCAGTTCCCTTGACTGCCTCAATCCAGAAAATTTTCTAACCACAGACTAATAAAAGTATTCTCAGATAGTGCTGGCAAGATAGTTTAAAAAGTAGTTTGGTTCCATGTTGTAAATAGGTGTTCACTCTAACGTGTGAGTCTTTTTACTCCCAAGCTATTGAAGGCTTCTCTGTTGCTATACATCAATGTCTGTAAATTAAATGATTCACATAGGAAGAACAGATTTAAACAAAAATATCAGATAGTCTAACACATATTGATCTCTTCTGAGCTGAACAGCCTAAACCAAATCTATTCTTTCCTAATGCAAAGCACAGTTTCATACATTCTTCAGCTACTCAGATAATTACTGAAATATCTGCCCAATTGTGTTCTGGTGGCTCTACCACACTTCATTACAAGTCTGCTGTACCATAAATCTGTACTAAAAATAATTCAGTTTCTAAAAGTACAAAAGTTTCTTTAGGTTGGGGGTGGATATGCCTGTGTGTGAAGGGGAAGAGGCTGTCTATTCCTTCAGGACAGCAAAGGCAGAGGGCTGAGGACCATATCTTTGATTTATTTTTTTTTATAATAAGTTTTGGAAATAATACTTACTCGGTTTGCTAACTTTTTTTTTTTTCCAAGTCAGCACACCCTCTGAGGTAGTCTACTGAAATTTCTTCCTAGTCTGCAGTCAAGCAACTCCTAGGTAATAGTCACTCAAGTCTTGGAACAAAATATCACTCAAGGAGCTTTATTCATGTGAGGCCAAGCTGAGAAATCCAATGTTATAAAATATAAACATGTTTTTGTCTTTTAAGTTCCATACCAAAATATTTTTGTGGAAACATCTGGTCTTACCTAAGAATAAATACTGGAGAAAAGTTTCACATTAGATACAGCAACTTCAATCTGCAACTTTCTCAACATACTTAACTACAAAAGTATTCTAAAACAAGCTGTAGGTAAATATATTCAAAATTATCGCATCCTTGAACATGTTCAGTGACAACACTGTGAGAACTCAGAGCACAACTATTTGTGCTGCAACTATATTTCAACCATATGCTTGATGCTGCAAAATAATCTTTATGATTCGTAGTGTGAGAGATTTTTAGGGTTTCTTTCAGAAAAAAGAAACATAAGTAGCTATCATGAAACATTGACATTCTTCAATCAACGTTTCCTACTTAATTTTCACTTTTATCTTCCTTCAAGTTCTACTTACTTGAGCTTATCTCAAGTTATAAAAGCAATTTTTGGAAGTCAAAAAATGTCTACTCTCCAAATAGAAAAGAAATATTTCATCTGAGCTCTCACCTCTTTGCAAAACTTTAATCTTTTCACAAGCAATATAGTCCACGTTTTCCTTGCAAGCAGTACATTTATTAAAAAATAAATAAATAAATAAAACTTGAAATCTACTAAATTGGCCTAATTCCAAAACCTCTGTTAACCACAGAGTGGAATGTAGAAACACTTGCAACAGATAAGAAGACTAATCTTCATGACACTTGCTATTTCTGGATCAACCTGCAGAAAACATCCCCTACCACATCTTACAGCAACACTAGTGTTAATACCAGTGAGCTGTATTTATTAATTCATCCACAAGCTCCTACGCTCCAAATTTTGCTTTTAAAATGAGACAGCAATTATGATTCTGGTGTGTCACGAAGTTGCAGTAAACTGCCTTACTGTGAGGTCTACAAAGGCTAAGCAGGGCTCTGCCTGCTAGAATCTACCATTCTGAGATGGCAGGACACAAGCACATTTTTATTTAAAGTAGCTGCAGAGGGCAAGACTGCTTTCATCAGGATTTACTACATGAGCTGAAGCTCAGCACTATCAGATCTAACCAGATAGGAGCAGAAGTAAAATCGGCGTTCATTTGCCTGCGAAAAGGTCGTAATGACATACCCACACAGCTACCATGGTAAGTTGGTAGATTTGTTATTAGGTTTCCCTTGATATTTTAAAATCATATTTCAGGGGGCAGGGTGCTAAGTGTTGGATCCAAACTCAAGACTTTCTTATACGAAAAAATTATAAGAAATTAACACAACAGTTTGTTCCAACATTGCAGCCCAAAAAACCCACCTCAGTTCACCGATACCTTTCTTCGTTTATCTGAAAGGAGAGCATCTATCAAACTCAAAGAATCTCTCTTCAGAAATGAATATTAAAAAACCAACCCAAGAAAAACCCATGAGATAAGATGAGAATACTTCTAGGTGAGGCTTTATTTTGGATGGGGGCAGGGGTGCGAGGGAGGGTGTGCACAGGTCATGGGGGAGTCAGGAGTGGAGAAAAGGTGCTAGGGTATTAGGATGATTCAGAAGCAAGCTGAATGACACAAACTATCTAATGTTAGTATGGCAAGTGCCCCTACAGAATGTTTTGTTCAGTTTCTTATTAAATGGGCACCTACTAACTCATATTAAGAACGGCTTCCTATGAGTTTTTCATTACACAAGCTTACATTTATAAGAAGAGCTTACATTTTTAAGCTCTTCTTACCTTTAGTAAGGGAACACAGAAACCTTTGTAGTCAGTGGCTCATCACTTAACTAAAACTATCCAAAAAAACCCACGTAAGTTTGACTGCCTACAAGTATTTTTCAGAACGCATTTTCCACACAACAGCTAGTTCCCAAGATGTACATCTGCACAGCACACTTCAGCTTGCTTCAGTTTGTATCAACATGTACACATGGAATTGAGCTTTTCCAAAAACAGAATGGGAGAAGGGGGCCGGAGAAAAAAAAATGATAAATGTATTCTGTGCAGATATTCTCTGGTGTATTGCCCCAGCAGTGGACTCTTGGGTCATTGCAGGACAGCTGTCACAAATCACTAAGACGCTTGAGCGTGAGGTCGATCACTAGTTTGAGCCCTCCTGACATTACACAATTACCCACCATTCTCAGAGCCGTGTACTTATTCTCTAGAGAGGGTACACTGAAATGCTTAATCTGAATCAGCTTCAACAGCAAGATTACTATTTACTGTATTGTATAGTCTACTTAGTCACCCTGCAGTCCTAATTTGGATACACTGATGATGCAGAAAAACACAAGATATATGTGAAGTTTTAGAGGACTTATTTGTGGACTCAAAGACATCCTTCAATAAAGACAGGTGGAACAAATTCACCATGTTCAAAGAGAACACTACCAAGAATTTCCTTCAACATGTGTGAGCATGTGGTCACTATGTAAATGGCACTGAGCTAAGGCTGCGGGGGTTTTCAGTGATATGTTTTGTTAAGGAGGGGGGTGGGTTGGGACTTTACTGTTGGGGTTTTCTTGGCAAAAGAATCGGGAGTCTTTCTGAACTCAAAGCTGTTCAGTTTACAACTACAACATATCCCTCATCATCTGCTTTTATCTAAACCAATTTCCAGGCATTTTGGCAGTGTTTTTGAGAAATATTATATTTTTTCTTTATCCTAAACAAGTCTTAGATCACTGTGCAAGTCCACAAGAACTATAAATCAGGGCTGTTTCAACACTATTAAGGCAACCTAACCAAGGCCATATGTTTAAATGGTCTACAATCACTTGTACAAATATTAAACATTCATTTCCTAGAATAATAAATGGCAGAAAAGTGAAGAGCTGATCACTCCAGATACAAAGCGGCATATGAGGCAGATAAAATTATCAGTTTAGTACTGGCATTATTTGCAATACATGCACATGAAAGCCTCCCCTTGGCAGCAGATAATCAGGAAAAATGAAAAAAAAGAGACAACTTATCAAATTATCTTGCTAGGATAGACTTTCCCAATACAGTCAAATTACACCCACACAGAACACTGACAAGAACACAGGGCATGAGTTCAAGGCTAAACTCTTCACCTTGAGCTTTCCCTGTCTCTCAAATTCGCCTCTATTCATATTTAATTGCATCCCAGTTAAGTGTTTGTGTAGTAATGTACTGACAACACATTTACTCTTAACTGTGACAAAAAAATTACTACCTACAAATCAAAGCTCAAACTGTACCAGGAAGGTAAGGCAAAGCTTCCAACATCAGCAGCAGGACTGACACAGCAGGAGGTATCAGCAGTCCACTGGCCCACAATACTTTTTCTTAAAAACAAGGCAGATAGAAGTTAAACTCCAGGTCTGCTCACAGCCACTGCAATTTGAGTGAAGGCAGAATTTCATCATAAATTCCTATTCCTAACTTTGCAGGTGGTGCAACATACAGGATTCAGGGGGTGTTGGCTGCAGACTATTTCAATACAAAACAGATCCCACAAATCACATGTCCCAAGTTACGCTGAATAACTTCAAGACATCCCAGTTCAAAAGTGCACTTCTAGACAGTGTCCAGTGACAGGATACCAAGATGATCAGGGGACTGGAACATCTAGGAAACTGGAACTCTAGGAAAGGCTGCAGGACTTTAAGAGCCTGGCAACTCCTGCCCAGCTTGACTTCTATGCTGTAGCTTCACATCCTCAGCTTGGATAAAGTTAACAGCTTGGAGAACTAGAGAGATACTACTCATCCCACTTCTCCTCTCACAATATGTTAACTAGATGTTATAACATTTTTTTGTCTTACGTGAGATCTTTCCTGATCACAGAGTAAAGGCATACCTCACTTAACATTCATTTCAGAAAACTAATCCTGACAAGTTTTGGTTCATTGTTTTTTTATTGATTTTATTTGGGTTTTTTGCCAGCTTAGCAAGTTGAATCTGCTTATGGGAAAGCAGACAGGACAAAAGGGGAACGATACCTCCCTTTCAAAGACCAAGAACTAATTAGCCCAGCTCAGCCTTGGCATGAAACCAGATCTTAAGACATGCACTTTTTTGCTGAAATGTCTCCTCTTTTCCTCCTGCAATTCTAAATCACAATAGACTACCTTACAAATCTGAAGTAATCTTTGTAAGGGAAGACATTACTAGACAAAAAAACCCACAAACCTGTCAGAGCTTTAAAATTTTAGAACTCAAAGATCCTTTAGAAGGATCACTGAAGGGATATTTACAAGGATAACTGATCCCATTAATGTTTTAGTTTTCTGTCCTTTAAGTCAAATACTCAGTAAAACGAACATTAAGACAAATATATAAAATACATCACCCAGGCTGCAAACTTAAGCAAAATGTCTTCCAGTAATATGAATGAAATATGCTATACTCAATGGCTACAAAAACTTCACGTAACAGTTCCAATTCAGAAACTCACAGCTAGTAGGGAATTTTTAAATGCTGGAAAAAAAAAAAAATGCAAGAGTTGCTATAGACAGTGCCAACTGCATCTGTCAGCCAAATGAGTTTTCTACAAACATCAGACAAGGAAAAATATAATATGAAAAAATGCATGACATTTCTAATGATTTAGAAAGAACATCTCCAGAATAAACATATCTTTCTGATATTGTCAAATTTGCAGAGACCTACACAACCCAAGACTTGCTATTACTGTGACATATAAAAACAGATTCAGTTTGCAGCTCTGGGAACATGCTACTGTAGCACATAAATTTCTGCCATCAGGTATCTTAATCACATACACATTGATGTAACTTGACATGTTTAATTAGGTTTTCTGTAGGAAAGAACATCTTCACTAGAGATTTTTTAGCAAACTGAGCTTTCTGCAATTCATTATTGCAAAAGACTGTTCTCCATCTCAAACTGCTAAAGGAGAAAGTTAGAAAAATTGAGTTATACAAGAAACAACAGTTGAGGGCAGTAACACTGAATTTTCCTACCTACTGCCAAATGCAACACGTAAAGAAACACTCAAGTAGGAAGAATTTGAGTACACTTGTCCTCTAGGCAACTCCCCATGTTTCTTATGATAATGTTTTCATTTGCCTAGATCATACACATATTATAAGCACATCTATCCCTTTTTTCTACCTAGCATAACTTCACTGAAGACAGGGCACACACAAAGAAATTAACCTATCCATCAGATTATTTGCTATTATTCCTGTATTTCTTCATAAAATTGACTACAGAAAAAAAAAAAAACCAACTACCTGTACACCAAGAAAAATGTTTCACTGAACAAGATGCTGTAACCAGGTACAGAACAAACAATCAAACTGGCTTACATTGCATGGTGATCTTAATCAAATGCAATTGCATCTGAATGGCAATAAGGCACTCAACGTTAGGAGAAAGCAAATCTTTTTATTGAAATTTTCATACAAATTTTAGATGTAGGGCAGCATAACATATACCTTTTGGTGACCTCAACATCAATTTCAGAGCTTTTCACTGAGATATGATTAATTTAAATAAAAGCTATAATATTTTTAACAGACTTCCTCAGAAATAGAGGTTTCCAAAAAATCTGTCTCTAAAATTTGAATGTTTTCATTTTTTATTATCAAAATCAACACTAGCAGAGGCATTACTTTAAGTAACATTATTCAAGCACAGTAAGACAAATAAATTAGTATTTTAAAAGAGTTATCACTGAAACAACGGTCTACTAAAAGCCACTTCTGTTGTCTGAGGTCTCTGCTTTGACAACAGGTGCTCAAAGAAAGTGAAAAGAGGGTATCTTAGCCTATGCCAAAAGGAATCTCTCCCATTAGGAGAGAACTGCAGTTTAGACTTCTCAACATTCATTTCAGGACACTAGGGGGAACCTGAAAGCAGTACACTTAAAAAAAAAAAAAAAAAAAAAAAATCACTTACTTGCCTATGCTGATGCTGCTATTAACCCCAAATTTTCACTCATGGGCAAGCTATTTAAGATACACAAGTGAAGATAGTTTTTTTCAGACCATTGAAGTCATAATACTTAAACACATGAAATTTAGTCAGTCATACAGACTAAATAAAAATCTGTAATAAGAAGTATGTTAAAGTGTATTAGAAATTAAACAATGAAAGCAGCCTGAAGAAACGTTTATTCTGTGTTTATTTGAAGCTTGTTTCCACTTTTGACTAATTCCATAACATAACTGGATTTCTGGTAACATGTAATGTTACTAGCAACTTACACACGTTCATAAACACATATGGTGGTCTCAACAGTATCATCATGAACACACTGCACAACGGAGGAGCTACATCACAATACTAGACTTTTGGAATCCCTGGGTCAGCAGTCTTCACTTTTACTCTGGGTTTTAATTTGAATTTGCAAGATAACCTTTATTCCTAAAGTCCCAAAGGAATTAAGTAGCGTTAGGAAACAAGGATGGGTATGCAGGTTTGAAAGATATTAGCAGTATTTATGGCCTAGTTCTAAGGAGGAGAGCAGAAGAGGGTGGTGGAAGATAGTTCACCAACAGTTTCCTAAAACTTACCCCTTTCTTTTGTCTTATTTTAATAGCTCTATGTACTTATTGGTACTTTTAAAGTGTTACTGTATCCCATAGCTAAACTCTCTCAAAAAAACCCAAAACAAACAAACAAACAAAAAAAATCACACACACACAATCCCAAATCACTTTTAGATAACTATGTATTTTCTAGGTGTTGCAAGCTAACATGACTCCAAGACTTTTTTTACTAATGTAATCAATGCATCTGTCAAGTAATGCATATTCATAGAAAGAATAGAGTTGGACTTGGTAATCTCAAAGATAACTTTCAATCTAAATTAATTATTGTTTCTGCAATTGTAATCGTATCACATCAGCACCTACATTGTTGAAATGGACCTTCCTTAGCATTTTACATTAGTTCTGAAGGATTGACTTCTAAATTTTTCAAACACTGTTCTCTTCAGCAAGGTTTTCTGAACAAAAAAAACCAACAAAACGAAAAAAAAAACACACCAATATCCAAAAAGCCTCTTTGCTTAAGTTGCTTGTATTGGAAATTTTTAAAACTACACAGGAAAACTCTATCCTAAACTAGGAAAGCCACTGAAGAAGCTACCATTCATGAACAAGACAATACTAACACATTATAAGAAGTCATGAATATAAATCTCCCACATGCTACCACCTTAAAAAGCAGGGACCGCTTCTTTACAGACACATCATGAGCAATCCTTGAATTACAGGTGTTCTCTATTACAGCAACAGAGACTCAAACAGAAAAAGTCAACGGAATCACAGAAAGTATTTAAAAACAGAAACCTCACTCAGTCCTCAGCTGCAAGAAAAGACAAAAATGCCCATTTACTCAGTCCTAGACTTTTATGTCCTGCTGTAGCGTCTGCAGGGGAGCTGGACTAGATGATCTCTAAAGGTCCCTTCCAACCCCTACCATTCTATGAATCTGTGAAAACTAGGATATCACTGCTGATGACTGTCTCAAAGCATGATCACTGTATATATCAAAGGAAAAAGAGGGTCTGTTTTTAAGTTCTTCAGTTTCTGGTACTTCTAACAAAGATGCTTTCTGGGAACCTAAGGAGTTTAGAAGCACTTTCTTCAGTGAAGGAAATAGCACAATACAGGGAGAAACCAATTTAAAAAAAATAATAAAGTCACATCCAGGATGTAATTTATAGTTTTCATTACTATCCATCTATAATTAATACATTGGAAAGCTGCTGTGGGCCTCTGTCTAGTTATTATAGAAGCCACACTTTAAAATTACATTAATCAAAAGGAAGAAGGAACACACTTCACTTAAGCTTCACAATTTATGACAATGTTTAAAGATACTAGCACAGCGTTCATTCATCAAACTCTACAGATTTCTTCTAAGGACAGCTAAAGAAAAATAAGGCTTTTGTCAAGAAGCTGAAGTATTTGTGGATGCATTAATCCACAGTATAGTTTTAAAAGCATAGACCTTCTCCCCTTCCTCAAAAGAATGCAGATGGAGAGTTGATATATGTGAACTAGCAGGTAAATACACACCTCTTGTTCACATTTAATCATGAACAGGCTGTCCAGGCAGGTAGTGGAGTAACCATCCCTGGAAATATTTTAAAGATGAGTAGATCAGGGGCTTAGGGACTTAGCAGTGTTAGGTTAGTAGTTGGACTTGATCATCTTAAAGGTCTTTTCCAACAGAAATGACTCTGTGATCTGGTAAAAGTATACACCGTTTTAATATGCAAATTCTCAACTTCACATTGCCTCCAAAATCCATAATTTTATAGTCAGACACCCAGTCTGGGCTACCATAAATGCAAACACAGAACATACCCAGTCATACAGCAAACTACTGAATGTGACAGAAATCAGTCACCTTATTTAACAAAGCAGCACATTCCAAGTTGTATTCCAAGTTATTTTATATATTAGGATTAGCTAAAATCCCATTTACCAGAAGGGTTACAGTAAGTTAGCCTCATCATCAATGAGAAAAGCACATTCAACTTTCTTGTTTGCCTGCCTTTCAAAGGGTTCTGTCCACTCAAAGCACTGAATACACATAGTAGGTGTATCTTTGGCCTTGAGCATATCAAATTTCTTCAGTTCCCTATTTATATTTTGCCCTTCAAACGTGTCTTAATCACAGCTAAGACAACTTACTTGTGAATTAAAAGCCCTAGATTAATAGTATTTGTCTTCACTCGATAGACTACAGCCATCTTCTTCCTTGAGTATAAGCCACCAGGCTACCTACCAAGCACATGTGCACAGTACAAAAGTTATGAACAGCTCTCATTTATTTGTGTCTATGTATGTACTTAAATTATGGTCCATGTAATGATGTCAAACAAAATGTTTTATTTGACAAATAGTGTTTTAATTATGTCAACCAACATCATTTGCTGAACAACTGTTCCATTAAAAAAAAATTAAGCTAGCATCCTAGCCCTGTTTAATTTGTCCTTTCTTGGGGATCAGATATTTAATCTTTATTGAGTCCCCTGTTCTGAAGGCTTGAATCTGTAACTTAGTCAACTGAATAAACATTTATTCTTAAACTAAGTAAAAATACTCTAAACTTCACAATAAACTGATCTTGATCATCATCAGCTGAAGCTCTACCTAGAGCATCTAGTTACAAAACAAGACACAAGAATATTTATCCTTACTATATGCAATACATTTGAACAGTTCAGTAAAAGCAAGTGAAGTCGATCTAGAGAAGAGCATTACAAATTATGCTGAAAATAAACTCTGGTTACATTTCTAAAACAGGTAAAATAATTGTAAGCATTTTATATGGCATTAACAATTAAGGCACATAACAACAAAGGGCAACACTGGTGCCAACACCAACAAAAAAACCACTCTGGTTGATGTCCTTACTTTTTTTGATTGGCATACATCACCAGTTATCAAAACTCAAGAATGTCCACACAAGACAGTTAGAAAAGCTTCAATAGATGTCCTTGTATTTACAATCTAAAATTAAAACTGTCCAATAACTGCTTTTGTACTCTTGATTTATAAAGCTGAAACATGTCTCTTTGTCCTATCACTATCTACAGTTCAATCAAATATTAATTACAGGAGTTTGTGCCTCCTTAATTTCCTTTTTGGTATCTTTCAACAGCAAGTAAGCATAGCAATGTTAATAAAAGTCACACTGAAAACGGGAAGGATCTCTGCTGCTCTTGGGTTTTATCACTTCCTTAAATGAGTCATAATAATCATTCAGATGCTATCTGTTTGTTTTCATATATACAGTTTTGAAATGCACAGCTAGCAGGGTGTAGCCATTTGACAAACAAAATGAGGAATTTACTACCAACAGTAACACCAACTGTGGCTATTCACCAACAAGTTTCTCATTTCCTTTTTCATACATACATTAACAATTAAGGCACTTAAGTCTGTCGGGAATATGTTTGACATGTTAAAGAAATGCATGTGCTTACATAATAATACATCCTCATAATAGTGCTGTACAAGCCAAAGAAAGAAAAGAAAAATCACTAGCCTAAAACAAGCAGTAGTTTAAATACAATCTTCCCAATAGCTTTTTTAAAAAAAATATATATAGAAACAAAGAAGCGATAAATCTAGTAGTAGTGTAAGCAATCCTACCTTATTGTTTAGAATGCTAATGAAAGAGCTCACAATCAGCCCTTTGACTTCAGTTAGTCAGATAACTGACAAAAGGATTATGTCTTTTAAGTGTTCTTTCTGGGAAGCAAGCAGAAAAGAAGATATGCTAGTTTTTATCTGCACTGGTAAGCACCAGCAGCATTGTTCAGTTGTCTCTAAAAGAAAAGAGATGAAGAAATTAATTCCTAGAACACAGACCTAAGCTGCAGCATTTCTACGTGCAATAAATTATTCTTATAGATACCACAGAGAAAAAAAAAAAAAAAAAAAGAGAGAAGAAACTTTAAGCTTTTCACCTGAAGTATCTCTGATTTGGAAGAACCATCTCCCCTCTACATATCAGCATTTAATGAAAACCTCATTAAGGACCTCAAGGTAAGGGAAAGCAATGTGCATTATTACAGGCAGGTGACAATCTGTTGTGTTTGGTCCCTTCAAGCTGAGAAGACAAGAAGTTATGCAACACCTTCAGACAACACAACTGCACCAGCCAACTAAAAACATTAGTGATTATTATTAATTAATAACTGCCTTGCACAAATAGCAATAATTACAAGTTTATAATACTGGAGTTGTTAAAATAATATTGACATGACGTGTCTATAAGAAACCACTTGCAAGTAGAACAAAACATTCACATAAACATGTATGTTTTAAATCTATATTGTGAACAGAACTAGATAGTAAAGTTTAATAGTTTAACAACATGAACGTGGGGACAGCACATCTCCCGGGGCACAGCCAGAGGCAGCTAACAGTTGTTACAGCAGTTCACATGCCCTGAACCAGCACTCAAGACTCTGCAATGTGTTACAAGGTAAAGTCTCCAACACCAGCCGAAGCAATTTTAGAGATCCCAGCTCCAAGAAGTGCAAAGGCAGGATGTCACCATCCAGGTGCTGGGCTGCATCTCCCTGGTGCTGCTGACAGCAGTGCCCTCATCTGAGGACTGTGCGCTGAGGTGCTCAGGTGAGGGATGAACACATCACACAACTGGGGAAATAAGCAGGAGCCTCTGTGGCTTGCTGAATAATATTTTGGAAAGACTGAGGCTCATCCAGGCCTCAAACTATTGCACTTTCCTGCTTATCCCTACAGACACCAGTAACACTTCCAAAAAGCAATTACTGATCAAATAAAAAATTATTACTGAGCACCATGGGCAAGAGTGAAGAGGCCCAAGTGGTGTTTCTCAGTTACTCCAGTGAGGAGTGAAAGACTCAGGGCAGAGTAGATGCATCCAGAAAGTCAGTAGGTGGTTACTGGCAGAGCTTTTACTGCTACAACCACATGAATCCCTTTCAGGAAGAAGGACCCACCTGAAAGTGCAGCAAGAGTATCTGCCATCAAACAGTGGAGAAAGGTGGTCACGCTTAAAAGAAGACATGGGAAACACATGACACAAGGCTCTCTCACTTCCCTTGTGAAAGAGGCTGTATGGGGACCCATGTCAAGTGCATGCACACAAGTGCACACTGTGTGAGACGCAACAGGACTTAAGTCTACAAGCAGTCATAGAGCTACAACCTCAGAGGAACTGCTGAGTGACAGTGGGACAACTCACATTTGAGATGTGCTTCAACGGATGGATATAGGCTCTTGAGAAAAGCCAGTTCAGGAACACCAGAAGGCTGTGCTGCCGTTCAACAAGACTTGGACAGGTTGGAGGGTTGGGCAGGTTGAATTTCATTAGATTTCACCAAGGGCAAGTGTAGAGTCGTGCATCTGGGAAAGAACAACCCCATGTACTAGTGCAGGTTAGGGAATCAATGGTTAAGACAGAAGTACAGGGCAAAAGGACCTGAGGGTGCTGGGAGGCAGCAGGATGAGCATGACCCAGCAATGTGCGCTCATGGCCAAGAAGACCAATGGCATCCTGGGGTGTATTAGAAGGGCTGTGGGCAGCAGGTCAAGAGAGGTTCTCCTCTCCCTCCACTCTGCCCTTGTGTGACCACATCTGGAATACCGTGTCCATCCTACAAGGACAGGGAGCTGCTGGAGAGAAATCAGTGCAGGGCCATCAAGATGATGAAAGGAGTGGAGCATCTCCCTTATGATGAAAGGCTGAGGGAGCTGGGGCTCTTTAGCTTGGAGGAAACTGAGGGGGTAACCTCATTCATGGTTACAAATACATAAAGGGACAGGTATCAGGAGGATGGAGCCAGGGTGTTCTCAGTGATGTCCAATGACAGGACAAGGGGTAATGGTTATAAGCTGGACACGAGAAGTTCTAAAGACAAACAAGGAAGAATTTCCTCACTGTGAGGGTGAGGGAGCACTGGCACAGGCTGTCCACGTGGGTTGTGAAGTCTCCTTCTCTGGGGACATTCAAAACCCACCTGGATGAGTTCCTGTGTGACCTACTCCAGCTGGTTCTGCTCTGGTAGGGGAGTTGGACTAGATGATCTTTTGAGGTAATTTCCAACCCTTAAGATTCTGTGTTTCTGTGAACTGTGATAGGTTTCAGTCTATGCAAAGGGCTGGCTACAACACAGTGCTTTGCTTAGAATGAGTGAGAAGACACCTAAGACCTTACAGGTAAGATTCAGAGAAGGATCCAAGAGGGGTGACGCCATGTTAGGTGTCTGCTACAGACCTCCTGATTAAGAAGAGCAAGTAGAAGAAGCCTTCATTCAAAAACTGGAGAAAGCTTCACTACTGCAGGCCCTGGTACACATTGGGGCTTAAAATCACTGGTATCTGCTGGTAGAGTGTAGCCACACACACACCCCTCCATGAGAGTTCTCGATTGTGTTGAAAATGGTTTCTTGGTGCAAATGAAATGAACCAATCAATGAAGATGCTCATAAACATGAAAGAACCAGAGAGAGATGTGAAAAATCAAGAGCAGTTTTAGCTGCAGCAACCATGAAACTGTGCACTTTAAAGTCCTGAAAGAAGTGAAAAAATCAAATAGTACACTGTACACAACAACTCAGAGCAGATTTTAGCTTGTTCAGAGATCTTCTTGGCAGAATTTCATGAAAGACCACCATGGAGGGTGAAAGGAAAGACTGTGAGGGCTGGCTTATCTTCAAGGCCATTCTTCTCAAAGCACAAGAAGCATCATTTCTGCATGCAGGAATTCAAACGGGCCTGACAATGGACCAGCATGAACAAAAAGGGAACCCATGACTGAGCTCAAATGCAAAACAAGTATATGGCAGGTGGAAGCAGGGGTGGGAGGAATATACACACATTATCTAATCATGCAGAGGTGGAGTTAGATAAGCCAAAGCTCTGCTGGCATTGAAACTGGCAACAGATGTAGAGGGCAGCAGGAAGAGGAGAAAACACATTTGAATTTTTTCCTCCAAAACTGAAGTTATACAACAGAAAGAGAAAACAAGATCTTTGTACAACAAGATGTTATATACATTAGGAACCACTATACATCCTTTTCTTACAAACGTAACACAAAATCCGAAGCATCAGGGGCCACTAAATGTGAACCCAGAATCTGATCAGTTAGCAATAAACACGATTTACTAGCTACACTAGTTTAGTCATAACCCTGTCTAAAAGAAAGAAATCACACATGCTTCTCCTTAGAGTGACTTTTGAGATCCAGAATGCAGCAGCCTGAATCTCAACGTGGCAACAGATTTTTTGTACTGAGGAGCATTCACGCTCCAGAAATGGACACAAAATGAGATTGTATTGCAACATCTCTATGAACACAGGTTTGCTTTAACCTCATTCTGTTCTTTGGTAACAAAGATAAAGACAAGACAGCCTGATTAGAGATTCTCTGTTCTTCCAATCATACGCTGCTAGTGAAACAGGGCTGGTGTTCATAAGTAGCACTTTTCATTGACGTAAATTCTTAGCTTTTGCTAGCAAGGAATAATTGATATCATTATCCTTGCCATAACGTAGGTACCCACAATCATTTAGCTGTCTTTCCTCATCCCAAAATACTTTCCAGTCAAGACACAGCCAGCATATATTTAGTAGACATTAGTCATGGAAAATGCAGAGGAATCAGCCTAGTACAATAGTGAGATGGGGGATTAAAAAAAAAAACCAAAAAAAACTTCACTTTACACTTTAGGAAAGCATAGCTTTTCAACACATGCTGTTCACATACACACTTTAATACACACATGACCCCATAGCAAAAAGATAATAATTAAGAAAACAGTCAAGTTCTCCTGTGGGTCCTCAGTTCTCCCCACCTAAAAACAAACCTCAGCTAGCAGATCCTCTGTAGTCTAGCTGTACTGTAGAAGGGACGCTAGCACAGGGAAGAGTAGAAGGTCAAAGATCAGAATATTAACGTACATCAGGAGATGCTGCTAGGCAAGTCATTCCCTCTTCCTATCTGCAGCCTCTGCTCACATGCTTCATTCACAGGAAGCTCCAATTTGTTTGAAGATCTGTGAAACTGGAATAATAGTTTGACAATGGGTGCCCAACCTAGAAACTTCTACTGAAGACTCTCTTTTAGTTAAAAAACATCAAGTCTGGTTTTAAGTTTAAAAACATTTTGGTATTTCAGGATACTGTCTTAACCATGCTGCCAACAAGGCAAGTCTAGATGCCTTCCAGCACAACTTCATCTTAAGAAAAGTATCAGTAATCATTCTCTATCAATTGTATGAAATTAAAGCTTCTGATGAACTTGAAAACAAAAACTAAGTCACAAGAAATCTCAAAATTTCCCACAACAGGACTCTAGGGAGGAAAACAACATACCTATACCTCACAGAATACTGTACCTTGAAAAAGGGAGAAATGAACAATTGATTCAGGTCCTACTCTTCAAGTTGACATTGTTTGCACCAAAAATAAGGGAAAGAGAAGGTCTATCAGGTACATTACCATGTACAAATGCAGGGGTAGAGTGTCAAATGCTAAGAAAAACATAAATAGACCTTTCAGAAAAGTGAATGCTGAAGGAGGGCAGAAGATTATATAAGAAACACAGCATTGCAAATACTTCTGCTAAAATGGGACTTGATAGAATTAATGTCAGCGATGTTGCACGGTTACGAAGCCCCACAGCAATGCTGAAATTAGACAGCTTGTGCCAGTACACCCAAATAGGACAACCATTCCATTACACAGCTTTGAATCAATTTAGTTTAAGGCACTGAAGTAGGAAAAACAAAGTCTCAGTTTGAGCTAACAGCCTTTCTTGGGTAGAAGTCACAAGAGCATCTAAGACCATCAGATACGACACTATGGGGATCAGTATTTCAAAATGTTGCTTCAAGCAATATGTGGGAAACAAAGGCTCTACTCAGGTGACACTGGACAATTTATAGAGATAACTGTAATTCCTATAAAGCACATGTGTTCACTCTTTTTTGCACATTTATGTGCAAAAAAATGGAGCAGCCTTCCTGATATACAATCCTGGCACTGTAACTAGAAGAAAATGTTTAGTCTAGGTAAGAAATTATAAAATAAAGTATGAGCCATACTCTAAAGACAATAAGACTTCAAGAAATAAAGTTTTCAAACACTTACATAAACAGGCATCCTGATACATAACTGAACCAGCTCCATCTACTGGTTCAAACACACATGTCCTTCATGGGGAGGTACTCTCTCTACTGCAGCAAATTTAACTCCCAGTGAAATGAGAAATACAGAGAGTGCCAAGCATAAACTAATACCAACTCCTACACAGATAATCCCTTCCAGTAACCATTGAGATATGCTGGCAAGGTAGATTTGGGATCCTTGCATAATTTATTTTTTCCTCAGTAACATAAAAAGGAGCTTCTAAGATGTCAGGACTGACTTTAAACACAAATGTCAAGTTTCTTAAATAATACTGTAATATTTTCACCTACTGTTAACTATACAAATATGTATTTAAGAAGATTTTATCTGTAGAAGGATCAGTCTCACCTTTGCATTCAGATGTTTACTGATCTATCGCTTGTGGTGTTCTCTTCCACCTGCTTATTTATAAAAAACCCCTCTGAACCACACTATTCATATCACTATTTCAAAACACTAGCTAGACAGTTATCTTGATTTCAGGGAAAAAAATGACACTAAACTCTATCATTCCAGATGATGCTATACCTAAAGCGCAACAGTATTCTTTGGAGACCTTCTCAAACTAAGTTCAAATATATTCAAGTCATGCTCTGTATTTTATCAGTCACTAGTTAAAGAGCAGTTCTATTTACTAAGTACAACTACAAGGTCACTAAGTATCTTGTGTTACAGATAAAATTGTGTAAAGGGAATAAAAATTCCAAAACCAACAACGACAGTGACATGTCAAAAAGCAGATCAATCATGACTGTAAGGCAACAACTACTCACCTTAGTACGCCTTACAGCTCATTCTGGACAGCAAATAAGACTACTGAAACAAAGACTAATGAAAGTTCAAGTAAGACATCATATTTTTGACAGCCATAGTAACTTAAGAACTTACAAAGACTGAGAGCACACAAGCACAACAGCAACTGTAAGCTGCTTTAACCCAGAGGTGAAAGAGACATCATTCATAGCCCACTGCATGGGGAAAACTGTAAGAGGCAGGCACCCTACAAAACAGCACACTACAGAACAGCAGCTTGTATCTCTAAAGCCATAGATTCAAGTCTGCAAGGTTGTCAGGCTAGTCAAATCCTCTCTCATCCCAGGGCTATTTAGCTACAGCACTGACACACCAATAACTGTACTGCTTTAACTTGCGGAGTGCATGTGTTCAGTCAGATGCCATGAACTCGTGGGGGAGGAGTGTTTCCTGCACAGATCTCAGTCATGCAGTACAAACATATCCTCAGTCACCCTTGTCTAGCCATAAAGGGAAAACACCACTTCAAGCTTACCATGTTAATATGAAAAAAAATTACATATACTAGCACAACATTCCTCAGAGACCTCTCATTTGACCTCCCATCACAAAAGCCACATGTCAAATGAGGCGGCCAATAATTACACAAAGGAACATTTTCCACTATTTAATTTCTAAATCTTTGAGTCATCCAAGGTATGTGGAAAGACACGAAGCAGTCAACTCTGTAAAACTTCGTTGTACTGTACTGCTGCTACTTACATTCTTACATATAAACTACCACCACATTAAATGAAGACCTTGAACATTTTTTAAAGGAAGTGTTTCAATAATCACCTAAGAGAAGCACTACATAGCTAACAAAGTTCCCAAGCTATCTGAAATACAGTAACTGGAACAAAGTCAAGCTCATTCCAGTCTAGCTGCCACCAAATACCTGGTTCTCCCTTAAAATCAACCTATGAACTTATATTTAAGTACTTCCTTGAAAAGAAAAAGCACTTTGTAGTTTTGATTATTAAACTATTAAAGCTGTAATGACCACCAGGTTCTGATTGATAAGAAGTATCCTAACTATTTGTGGTTTTTTTTTTCCCCCCCCATGTGGCTCTGATGGCTGTTATCTTACACTTCTACGAGCTTTCACAGCTTTTGTCATGGATTTGAGAAGCCGCAGTATCAGACGCTACCCTGTTGCATTAAACAGATGCATCAGTGTAAAGGAATGGACAGACTGTTGAAGCAATGACATGTGTTGATGAAGTGGGTTGAAAGCAAAAGAGTTTCCAACTGAAACCTTAAGTAAAAGCCCAAAGCTGTTGTTGGAACACAGCCACTGTTGAAAGAGGAGGTCTCAATCTCACTTGATAACAGCGGTACATGCACATTAAAAAACAAAAGTGGTAGCCAACCATGTAAACGCTCCAGAAAAACCACAGAGACACTAATGTCCTCTTCAGTGAGATATGGAAGACCACATCATTTTAATGCTTTGATTAGGAAAACCAGAAGGAGAAGCTTGGAAATACACCCTTCTCCAACAAGAGCCACTTTCAGTTCCATTATCATCTACATTAGAATAGTGATAAAACCAGACTTGTTTCACTGAAAGAGACCACGCAAACATAAACCCATTATTGAGTCACAGTGCATGGTTTACAACCCTGTGAACGTTTTACGATCTACATGAAGTTGTATCAAATTCCAAAGAAAACTTTTTAATATAACATATTTTGAAAACATTACTTGCAAAATAACCTAGAAACTGAGCTGCAATATACATTCTGTTAAACGCTACTTACAGCTGTCACAAAGAAATTCACTATGCTATCTGGTAACAAACACCATGATAAAAGCTAGAACCAACATCACTGGTTCACAGTATCAGGCATTTTAACACCCTTACTGTAACTGTCAAACTTACCACTGTACAGAAAGCAACATACTAACATGCTCCACTCCTGTTTAAACAAACCAAAAAAAGAATGACTATAAGTAGCTGTTGTTCAGTAAGTATACCTGTGAACTCCCCCACTGAGTGAAGAATCACCTCCTTTTGTTTTTTCCGAGTCTAGCACCTAACTCTGATGTGACTGTGTGCCTCCTCTTGCACCTTCAGCTGCTCTCTCCACAGCAGTTTTACAGAGCCTCACCGCATCATTGTCCCACCATCCTTACTGGGCTGACAGGCTAAAGCCTGTTCAATCATTCCACATCTAGGAACCAATTAATATGTTGTTACCTTTCAGTAAACATTTTCCAACAATAATGCATCTTTTCTAAAATGGTTTACAGCATATGAGGTGTGAAAGGACCACGGACTTATGCAGTTACAGATCTCTTCCTATGGTATTCTCTACTCATCCCAGACATTCCGATCATACGTTGCTCTCTGGCTGTAGTAACTAGATCAGGCATTTGTCTCACCTCTCCCTTCCAACTTTCACATACACATTGCCACCAAGCAGTCTTCTCAAAATACAAGTGTTTCTAAACACTTGATGAGTCTCTTCTTTAACATTGGACCTAAAATTACAAAACAAGCAAGGTTAAAGGGTGTTTTATACTTTTGCTAAAACATATCTCAGGAGTGTCACTCACACGAGATGCTCCAAGAAGCACCAGAGCTTATTACATGTGTGATGCTATATAAAAACTGACAGAGATGATTTAACAACATTGGAGGGAGGAAGAAAAGGAAGCATTAGGGAGTTCTTTGATCACACTTCTGTATTTTTAAGCTACAGCACTTAAGTTCTCAGATTGGATTCACACTTTCTAGAGTCCTTCCATCTTACCACGACATTTATTTCTGAAAAAGTTATGCACACATAAGCAGTTTCAGCAAGCTCTGCTAGCAGAAAGGTGGCCTGTACTACCAGAAGCACCAGACTGGAAAAAAGTAAGTCAAATTGTATTTTCAAAAATACTTCTACTTCAGATTAAATAGCCTTCATATATATAAAATGGTAACTCTTGCATACAAAAAGCACAACAAATGCAACACTGCTGTACTATGTAATTGCTCAAAGATGAGCATGTGCAGTCTCTTCACACCATTTACTTAATGTGATTTCCCTAGAAATTCCTTTTTTCTAGATCCTAGCAATCTCTCACTTTTCAAAGCCCTTGGGTTTTGTCTTGGCTGCAATTACCTTCTGAATACACTTTGGCACCAAGGTCAGGCTCCTGACTAGGTGTTGCTGTTGTAAGGAAACTGACCTGAACCACTCCATTGAGCACCTCTGTTCAAAATGCCTACATGAAAAACGACCACACAGTAATACAGCAGCTTACACATCTGTCCCAAAAGCTCATGGGTACTGTTCTAACACAAGTTAAATAATTACTCCTGTCAGGCCCAACAAAGAAGTGCTCAGGACACCCTGACTTCCATGAAATCTGTAATCCTCTGCATTTGGATTCACCTGAGGTTAAGCATCAGCATCTTCCACTTATAACCCAAAACACTTGAAATCCAAAGCTTTTGCAACTTGCTACATATAGCCTAGCATCTCTTTACTAGATGGGCACACTTTCCTGCCAAATAAGAAGATACCTCCAGCAGAGAGGCAAGGTAGGTGTGACATGAATTAAACCTATCGAGCAGTCTGCTCTTACCAAGAATTTCTGTTGAACAAGCTAACACAAATTGGGAACACACCTTTTTGGGGCGGAGACAAGGCAGCACAGAAGAGATCTATAAAACCTTTAGAGATTAACACATACATTAATTTCTGAAGCCAACATACAATTCTATGTAACTGTAATAATCCAAGGAAACTGCAGAAAATCTCAGGACCTCTGAACCACTATCAACACTCCAGATATAACAAAGGAACGACACGCTAAATATACTGATGTCACAGGAAGCTAGCACTTCATTAGATGGCCAATTTTATCAAATATGACTCAAGGCTCTCCTTGAAAAGCACAGGAAAGATGATGAAAACTCACATGTTTTCAGTGTTTTTTCTCCGTCACGCCATTCTTTGTGTCACAAACTACACACCCCTCCCCTACAGGCACTGAAAACATGCCACTGCGTGACATCTATTCAGAAAAGCCCTTGAAGGAGAATATCAGAGTAAGGGCTAAGAGGCTCATTAACAAAATCCAGACCTTGAGTCATCTAAAAGGGAGGGGAAATTACAACCGTGGAACCACATGTATTTTTCAGTAGCACAGGAAGTAAGGGAACGCATGTCTGCTTTACTTAGCCACCGGCCGGGGAAGGAAATGAACCCAAGCTCCGTAGTTTTATCCATCACCCCCCCTCCCCCTTACCCTCACGCCCAAACACTCGAAATCCGCCGGAGAACCTCGTTCATCACCTGACCCGACCCCGCGGCCGTGCACCACGAGGACAAGGGGAAGCTCGCCGCTCGCCATGTGTGCGCACTTCTCTCTCGCCCAGGAACTCGTCAGCGCGCGGGGCCGGGGGCAGGGAGGGAGGCGAGGCCAGGGGCGGCCCCGCCAACCACCGCCGCCGGCAGGAGCCCCGCGGGGACCTCACAAAGGAGCGCGGGGGCCGCGGCCGGGGTCGGGGCGGCCCGGAGCCCGCGGCGGA
>WBNH01001349.1:0-28774 GCA_013401255.1 Urocolius indicus
TTTTATGATTCTATGATGCTAAACTCAGGCTTGTGGTAGAGGTTCACTTTTGCTTCACTTATGTATTGCTTCACCTACCGCCTCGTACCTAGGGAAGTAATAATCATATTGGGATGCATAGAAGTGTAGGCAGTTTGTCACTGCTTAATGTGGCATATTATTTTAATGTATATCTTCCAAGTGTCTCAGCCGAGCAACGAACTGTTCTCATTAGCATTGTGAAAAATGCTGAATGCTTTGGATGAGGGTTGTACTTAGTGGAATTTTGACAAACTCAAGTATCCTAGGCAAAAATCAAATTTTATTGTAATCATTTTACATTTAGAGGTTCACACCAGCAAAAAAATGCATGTGTCCATGATGTAGTTTCAATTTTGAGTGATACAGTTAAATTTTGTCAGAGTACAAGTGCCAAGTAGAAGACCAAAGCATGAAATCAATCAGAAATGGTGCTATTACTCTCTTTATACATGTGCTGGGTAACAATTGCTTCAATCTCTCCAAATTCAAAGATAAAGAAAAAACAAAAAAAGGAGAAAGAAGAACACTAGAAATTGTTAAAACCGATGTAAAAGCTTTTATAGTATTTTTTTTTTAAACTATCAGATGGGTGGAAAAATTTCAACATTGGCAGTAGCTAGGATCCAGGTTTTGATCTTTGACCACTACAGAACAGCTATCTGGCCTGTATCAATGTATAGAAGATGTGCCTCTGCCCTCACTTTCAGGAAGAAGCAATGGCTCAGGTCACAATACGAAGAAGTCACATGTGGCGTATTGTACCAGTGCTATTGCCCACCTCCTCTTTCCTTGTATTATCTAACTTTCAAGTGACCATATATACTTCTAAATTTAGTGCTTTAAAAAAAAAAAAAAAAAAAAAAGAAAATCTGTATATTTAAATGTGGGCTTTGGGCTTTTCCAGTCTTGGGGTCTGAGAGTTTTCATAGCTGCATTCTGATTTCCTGTTAGAGCAAGATGTCATAACCATCTAAATCCTCCTGCCACTCCCTTGGCTCCCTCAGAAGGACAGACAAGGTTATGAGCAGTGGGGAGATGTGCATCTTCCAACAGATGTAGGTAGCTGGGAGGTGGGAAGTGCAGGGCATGCCACCAAGTCCATCTGCCCTGTGGTTCAGACATACTCTTTGATACCACCCTCAGTCTTACCCTGGACAAGTCCAAAACATGTCCTGATAAGCTGTACTATGCTCCAAACTCTCACTGGATATGTACAAAATATGTACAAGATCTTCCAAACCCAATCTGTGAAGAAGTGTGCAGACTGGAATGACACATGCCCTACTGTACTCCAGTGAGTTCCTACCACTAACTATTGTTTTCATCACATAAGGGAAGTTTCCTCCTCCTTTGGTTGACTTGGCAAATGTTTAAGGCTCTTTTAGCTGCTTGATATTTGACTTTTCTTTATACATACATGTTAATGTTTTGGTGGTGGGTTTAGTTATTGTTCCTAGATTTTGTGGTCTCTGACTGACATTTCCTATTATTTAAACAGCTAATTAGCTTTATTTTATTAGGTGTAAATGTCTTTCCATGCTTTGACTGGCAAACACTAATCTCTAAACTTCAGTAGCACGTAGGAATTTATTGCCTGTTAATTGTGCCCTAGGGCATAGTGACAGAAGAGAAATAACAATGACCATGTCTTCTTATATATATATATTTATATATATGTTACTGCACTGCCTGTATTGTTGTAACAGATGCCTAGCTGACATTATCAGTCCTTGAGAAGGCAGCCATTCAAAACTATATGGATTTTTCAAACAAGGTGGAGTTTCAGATATTAATGCTAATAGAAAACATGAAGCTACCTGATTGTTACGCTTCAGTCCACAAGTTTTACTAATTTTCGGTTCTGTGTGTCCTAATGACAGCATGAGTGACAGATTGTGTGGATGTTACCTCATTTTACTCTTTATGTGTAATGATTTTTAAACCTCTTACATTCTGGTGCTTCTGTAAGGGCTTTCTTGGCATTATGCTATATTCTTCTGATATTTTCTGCGTTCTGTGTCAACAGATGTTCTTCTCAATATGCGACTCAGTGATAACACACTGAGTTTTCAGTTCACTTGTCAACACATTTGCCTTATGTCATAAATGCTGAATGTTTTGTGGGATCTTATTCAGCCACCTACTGTTCCTTCTACAAGCCTTTTCTCAGAAACAACAAAATTAGTCAAGATTCCTTTTATTTGGCTTTGGATTCCTTTTATTTAACGTGACAATGAAGTCATGCAAAGACTCACTATCGGTTTAGGGAAAATTTATCTCTTTCCTCTGTTTTCTAAGCTAATATATATCCTTGAAAAACATACCAGGTGGAAAACTGGGAAGGGACTGGAAGAATGATACTGTACTCGTAATACTGAATATTTTGGTCAAGCACTTCCGATGTAAGTTTCTACAGTATCAAATTAATGCATTGCTTACACATTTTGGAATCCAAACGTGATTCTCTTATAACTCCTAAGGAAATGACTCCATAACTGTGAGTGATTAGATACAATATAGAGAGTGTGTGTGTGTGTGATTGGAAGGGGAAGCAGTGTCCTTGATTGCACAGTTTTATTCTTTTTAGGCCTCATTCCCAAGCATCTAAAAATATGCTGTGCTGATCTGTTTTATTCTGAGGCTATATCCTACCTCTTACTTCAACCGCCACTTCCTTTTGGCTTACCTTCTTTGCTTTCTGACCCCACAAGAGATGCTGTTTAAAATTGTTTCAGCTATAGATATCTGAAGCCAGACGACTGAGTGGGTAACTGTCTCCTGTTATTCCAAAGGAGGCAGAACATTTGTACCTTCCATTAACTTCCTGTAACAATGTCAATTCTTACCACCTTTAGAATTAAGGAAATGTGTTTTCATGCTAAGACAAGAAGCTCAGGATGAACTTTTTAACCCCTATCACTCTTACAAATCTTTGTCACGAGACCTACAGGCTACATATGTAGAAAAAGTCATATATACTCATATTAGTCACTCCATCAAGCTACAAAGTGAGTTGTGCCTTTTCTTTCCATTCAGAAAAAGAACTACAAAAAAAACCACAACAAAACCAAAACCAACCAACATTTCAATGGTAAACTTGTGTTCCAAATAATGCTATATCGCTACCTATTGTACTGCCGCTCTGAAAGGATTTGGATGGATGGATTTCAGTGGTAAAAGGAATGCAAAGAGAGTCTTGCTAAAGATTTTCCAAGTGTTCACAGGTGACACATGATTTTACATATATTATAGAGCATTCAGAAAGGCCAGATTGTCATAGGCATACAGATCTTGAACAGTAAGTTACATTAGCTAGAGCAAAAGGGAACATGGAGTGAAGTCATATGGAATAGTAAATACTGTATTCAATCTGCCAGGAAAAATGATCAGCAGGAGATACTGCACCTCTTTAAATATATTTTCGCTAAATATCTCTCCCAGACATACTTTTTGTATCTAATGGAGATGTTTCTGCTTCCCCTTTAGGTCAGCAATAGAGAAAAATACATCAAATACAAAAACAAAGGTCTCTGGAGGGTTAGAGAGATGTTGTGCTTTTGCAGCCACATTACAGGGGAGAAGACTCCTGAGGGACAGCTGCAGTTGGAGCTTGGTGCAATGAGCATCTGCGCTCAGTGGGCTGGAGTCGTACTGGACAGAGCTGGAGAGTGTTGGTTCAGTGATGGAGTGTGGTGAGGCTGCTACAGGGTACCTGACAGCTCAGGAATCCCTAGGGAAACTCTTTAAGGCCCTTGGTAAACTTGTACACTCCATTTCCATTCTTACATTGTTTGAGTTTGAGTTATTTGTTAATGGTCTGAAAGTCTAAAGTCAAGAAACTACTGCTTTTAGTAGCAGAAACAGGAAGGACAATTCTACAGTTACTCTGTGGGCTGGGATGGAGGATTTTTTACACTTCTCAAGTTTCTTCCTCATTAGCCCAACAGTTTCCCTGCTGTCACCAGTCTCTCTGTGGTTTACAGTCTTTCCCACTCTTGCAGTCTTATCTTCTGACATCGTTGTAATCTCGGGCTTCCCTGTCACTGCTCCTCAAGAAATGATGATGTAACTACATTTACCAATTGTCAGAGATGATTTTGTTGCCTAATTTTGTAGGCGGCTTACGTGGCCTTGAATTTCAGATCCTGGTGCTTTCTGAAAATCAGAGTATCAAACATACTTCCAGTTGGGTACTCATAATTCAGAGTGTCCAACACCACTACTTCACTGGTGGAAATTCTGACTATGACAGGCACATCCATTCCCTCACCATGTTGACACTGTATAGTAAGGTGACACTTTCCTCTGCATTCTTAATATGCAGACAGAGGTTTGGATTTGGGATCTTTCTTTTCTCTTGGACCAAGCAGGATCATGATACTGACCATTATCACTGTGTTAGTGATGTTTTCTCTCTCTTGTGCAAGAGACGCCTCATGATGATTTGAATCCATTTCTCTAATGCTGCTTGTATTTGATTGCAAGATTTAGTGCACTTATTTCTTTCCTAAACAAGCAGTGGACATAGAACAGCTTGGTCATTGACAAGAATACAAAAGCCTGTCACATAATGACTGTTTTCTTCTCCATACGTCTACTTCTCATGCTCTGTGGAGATTCTCCCAGCTCCTCCACTGAAGTCCACAGACCTAGAGGAAAACTCACCAATGATCCATTACTTCAGTCAGTCTTTGGTTCATTGCCATAGAGGGAGGTGAGATAGCCCAGATAGAGGGAAAAAAAAGGCAACAAATTCATGCAAATATTAGTCAGTTAGGTGATAAAGAGCATATAATGTGTATCATCCCATTGAAATATGTTGCCAGCAGAAGAGGAGTTCCTAACTGTTATTGATTTCTGTATTTACTGAAATCTGGGCTCGCCATAACTCTTATAAGGAGCTGGATCAAGAATGGCTTTAATTCTGGTCAGGTCATGAATGTCAGGCTAGGTTGGGGAAGGTGATTCCATAGCAACAGGGACCTGGGTGCACCTGCAGAGTTTCTCAGCTGCAAAGGGATAAATAGCTTTTGCTCTTGGCCTTTTTCTTCAGAAACAGAAGATAAAATAAATATTAAATATTAAGCAGAAATTTACATAAACTATGCTTTTATAAATTTTGATACTTTTTCTAAATTTTCTCTTGTCTTTGTTGGTAATACGTGTTCTGCAAGTTCCATTTAGAGTTCTAAGTGGTGCATCATTAACTGCTGTGGGCTAAGTTAAATTCTGGGATTTGGAATAGGAAAATGTGACTTTGTATTTAGTTGTCGCTAGCAACTTCCAGTTCTCTGAGCAGAGGAGATGGATTTTAAGGTAAGTTTTCCATGTTTCTTCTTAGAAAAAAAAAAAAAAACGTGCTGAAGAAGATATTTACTTTGCTACTTTGCTACTTTATTTCGAAGTAGACTTTACTACTATACTGAAGAAGGTGCACCTTAGTGGGCATCTACCAAGATGATCAGGGAACTGAACATCTTTCTTAAGAGGAAAAGCTGTGGGACCTGTGACTGATTATCCTTGAAAAGAGGACACTAAGGGGAGACCTCATTAACACTTAGGAGTACTTGAAGGGTGGATGTCAAGAGGATGAGGTGAAACTTTTTTCTGTTGCCTTCAGTGACAGGACTAAGGTTAACAGACATAAGCTGAAACACAAAAAGTTCCACTTAAACACTAGCAAAAACTTTCCTGTTCAGGTGAGGGAGCCCTGGGACAGGTTGTCCAGGGGGTGTGGAGTCTCCTTCTCTGGAGGTTTTAAAATCCACCTGGACACGTTCCTGTGAAACCTGATGGAGGGGAACATGCTTTAGCAGTGGGGTTAGACTAGGTGATCTCTAGAGGTCCCTTCAAGCCCCTATCATTCTAAGATTGGCTCATCTGCTCAATATTAAGCAACACATCATCAAATCAGTTGATTTTTTTGTGACTTTTTTTTTATTTTTGTGCTGCTTCTATGCCCTGAGTTTATCTTGTTTTCTTTGATTCTTGTGATTTTCTTATCTTTCTTTTGGTATGATTAGTTAATGACTATTTCAATTTCTATAGCAATCATGTTACTATTGTTTTTATGTCTCTATACTCAGGGCCACAGCTGTCTGTCAAGATACTGCATGTTTTCTTTTTTAATTAATAGCTGGAAACACCCAGTAGGAAAGCATAAAATTATGTATTTGTATGTTCTGTAGCAGTGACTGTGGCGTATCTCTGAGGAGCTGCTCTACAAAGATATTAAAAACATTTTAAAAGGCTTAAATATTTAAAGCATTAACATTTTAAAGGGTGAAGTGATTTATGACCTAGACATTTTTCTTCTTTAATTGCAGCCACCAGAAAGAGAGATCAAAGAAAAGATAAATGTGTGGTTATGATACTTTAGCCATATGGCATGGGCTCTATTTTCTGTTCATGACAGATATATTTTTTTTAATTGTATGGACAAGTAATTTAAATTTTTGTTCTTCTATGTCTTTCAAAAAAAAAAAAAAAAGGAAGATTTCAGGTCTCTTTCAGCTGATGGTAGTAGCTTTGAACCTTAAATAACCATCCTTCATTTCCCAGTAAGTCTAGATAAAGTCTAGATAAAAATTGTGTGAAAGAAGGAGAACCAATGAAAGGAAGCAATACCCCTTTCAGATAAAGAAGCAGTTAAAAGTCTTTATTACATAAAAAACCAAAGCTCTAACTACAAGAGAGAAGAAGAAATATATGGAAAAGCTCACCAAAGAAGATGTGGTCACTTGTGAAGGAGAGAAAAGCAAAATAGACTTTCAGATCAGCAGCCTTCTGACTTGCAAATTCACGTCCAACAAGATGAGTCCTTGGAAATGGTTTAAAAAAAAAATCAAAGCAGAAACCATCCAAGAGACACTATAGGAAAAATGCTCTCAAAGAGAGTCAACTGAAAATGAAACACCGTACTAGATGCCAGCACAATAGAAGTGGAAGATGCCAAAAAAAAAATTTAAACTAGAAAGGTGCAGGTGACGATTAACTTATGGGGAAACACTTAAAGGTCCTGATAGTCACGATGAGGAAATATCATTAGGACTGTGTTCTCTGAAATAAAAGGAAGTTGTAAACACAATACAAAGAAAGGTGACCAAAGCAACTGTGGCTTTTGAATGTGTGCTTTACTCCAGAGGCAAACAGGCCTTCTACAATATTATCCAAAGCAGAATGAAGGAAACAACTGCTGACAAATAAGGGAAGCACAGACTGAATTTCAAAAAGGAAGATTTGCTTTTCAACTATAGCTCCTCAAGCTACTGCCTGCAGGTTAATTCTGATCTTAGAAACAGTAAAGCACTGAATAATTTTAATTTCGATGTCTCAGACAGAAGAACACACACACATATTTTCCAATCAAGCCAAACGAATCAGGGGAAAATAAATACAAAATCAATTTAGCCAATGTTTCACAGAATTAAGTGAAAGGCTCTGCGTGGGCCCTACTAGTGACTGTCTTTAGACTTTCAAAGCCTAAGTATTCTTTGCATTAACAAAAGATTGACAAATCCTGAAACAGTGTTAAATGAAAAAAAAAAAAAGAAAAAGAAAGCAGAAGCTGTTCTTCATGCAGTTTATAGGTGTAAAGACAGCATTTAGGCAACCACCATCCCAATACATTCGGTAATATCTTAAGTGTTGTGGTTAGCCATTGTAACAATGAACTTCATCAAGGGTTTCTGTAAGCTTTTATGTAAGCAAGTAGAAGTTGTGTCCAATTTAGATTTCAGAAGAGTAGAAATCGATACTACTGGTTTAAATTGTTGCTGACTTTGCTGAGAGTGTGCTGGCAGCACAGCATGATAAACTGACACAAGAAAGTTTTGTTTAAGAGAAAATAGAATAAAAAAAAAAGAAACTCAGAGAACAAAAATTACATCGCCCACAAAACAAAAGAGCTTGGAAGGTAGATCCTCCTTGTGGAGACCAGGTCAAGTCCACGGAGTGGTTTGCAGTAGAGTGTCTTAGCTCAGAAATAACTTCAACCAAATATGACTTTACTGTCTCCAGACTCAGGCTGATTCTATTCAGTCATCTCAACTCATTCAGCTCCTCCATATTTCAAGTTCAAAGGCTATACTCATACTAGCAGTACAAGTTGCAGTCTGTTTACTTACACAGGTGTGAACTGACTGTGTGCCCACTTTGGTCCCTGTGGCTTATGCTTCCGATTGACTCACTCCAGGTCTTCAAAGGTATGCAAACAGTAGAAAACATCAGTTACAAGGACTTAGTCTAAATCTAGGTCCAAATACTTTTGAAAGTAAATTCCTTAGAAAACATCAGGCATTAAGTGGTACTAAATTATACATAATTTCAAAAGAATTCAGCGATGTCTTCGCTAGAAGTGAAAATGGAAATTTCTAAGACTTGTTAAGAAGCAATCCTAAAGGAAAATTCAGTTGTCCAAACACTCACACCTAGTTACAATACAGACCCCAGGGAGTCCCTCCTGGACTCTGGCCATTGCTCCAGACAGGCCTGGGTGTGCTGGACCCATGCCATGCTTATGTGTCCCAGGTGATTACAGGTGGGATTAGACACCTATGCTTGGCTTGAGCTCTGTGTAGTGGCCAAAATAGTGGTGTTGCTGAAGGAACATGAAGAAGTACCTGACTAAAAGATTCTTCTCCTCATCAGTTCTCAAGGGAGAAATATTTCACATCACAGATGTTCAAGGAACACTCCATCCTGGACAGATAGGGCTCTTACAGCCTTTTCATGCCCTCAGCAGCATGTGGTCACTGAGAAGTAGACTGGTTCAGAAAGGAGGATGCTTCTCATTTCCTAAATGTTGCAACTGTTCATCTGTGATTTTATTTTTTTTTTTTTTACAAGAATTTCAGGATCCTTACCCAGGAGGAGAGGTGAAAATGCAAACAGGTACATTTCCTGTGAAACACAAAATGAAGCATTCACTTTCAGATCCCTATATTTGGGGTTAAACAGACTGGATTTTTGCAAGCACCGTGCTTTTTGTTTTGATTGCGAAGCTGTCTTCTGAAGCAGCGTGCAATTTCAGTGGTTGAAAACTCTTTCACTTACATATTTAGAGCTTGTCTTCTGGAATAGTAGTATGTTTTGTTTTGGTTTGTCTTGAGATATTCTGTTCTTCTTTACTGCAGGGAGCATTCATCTCTTTCCTTGGCAAGGTGAACCAGAATTAGTTTTCATTCCCTATAGTTGCAAGTCTCACATTGCAAATTTCTGTGTGCATGTGTATGAAAGAGCAGAAAATCCCCTATGAAACCAACTTTCAAAATGGACTATTTTTGTATATAGTTCTTAAAATAACTTACCAAAATCAGTGAGTCACGCTGTTCTCACAAGTTCATGAGATCAGAAAGCAGAATGGCTCAATGACTTCGGTTCTGCGTAAATTCCTCGAAAATATCTGCTCTGAGTTCTGCAGTTATATGTTAGCAGTGATATAGAGAAAAGAAAACCTACCAAAAAGTATTTTCAGTATCTCAGAATGGTCATGTCCCATCACTGTGAAACTGCCATGAAAAGACACAGTGGTTTTGCATGGTCAAGAAAAATTAGTTAAAATTGGATTAGGTGTAGGGAATGTCTACTAGGGCATTTCTATCCTCTGAGAGGAGGCTATTACAGAAAAAATAAAGTCGATTCTGTGTCTGACATAAGAATTTATTGAGGGATAAATATCTGTAAATAAATGGTATTTAGAATAGACAAAGTCAGTATAAAACTGGAAAAAATGTAAACTCAGCAGGAATTCACTTCAGCTAGAAATTGGAAGAAATTCTCTAAAGCACAGGAATAAAGTTCTTATACAGCTTTTCTTTAGAAAGAACTAGGACAGAAAAAATAATCTAAACAATGAGCATTGTTTACTAAAGAAATGAGAGTTGTAGGAGCAACCTGTGTGTACCTACATGGCTTCTACCTCACCAAAAATGTTCCTTCTCCCTTTGGAATCTGTTGCCCAGTTTTAATTAAAGCTGACATAAGGGAATAGTTTTTAAAGCTAATTATATTCCTAGTTTTCATGACAGTAAGGACCAGATAGAGAGAACTCACATGAGAACCAACTGAGATAAAGGCTTTGGTGTGAACTCATACTGTACTAATCACCAGTGTGTCCCTGACCTCACTGGGGCACTTAAATGCTTTATGAACACTTACCCATGGGAAAGGCATTGAGCAAAGCTCACACTTTCTCAAACACAAAAACCTCAAGCTACATAGGAAACCAGATTTCCGTAGTTCCTGTGGTCACAGCACTACATTTCTAACACCTGATGCAGAGTGAAAGGAATTGAACAATATATCTGTCTGCAAAAGAACTGGTTTTGATGACTTGACCAAGAGAATTAATTCTCTGACCCCACAGATTGTGTTGCATGAAATCAGACCCATCATTTCATCCTTATGTAACCTCCCGAATTACTGTATTTATGCAGATTTACCCCTCACAAAGCAGATAAACTGACACCTTCAGCTGGAAGAGATTCTAAAGAGTTTGAACCAGATCTGTTACTAATGAGGGGGGGTAGGGTTGGAGTTGTATTGAAGACGAACAGTTACATATTTACCCCCATCTGGTTGTATCAATTATTTCAAATGCACTGAAATTTTTGCAAGGTTTGTACTGTTCTGAGAAACCACAGGTAGAGGAGAGATTACCTTTTGGGTGGGTTTTTTGTTTCACAATTACAAAATATTTCTGTGGCAACTTCGACAATAGTTTTCATGGAACAGGAAAAACAAAGAGTTTATTTTTAGGTGTTCACTTGGTGTATCCTATCCCTTAGGGCTGTACTTATTTCCTCTCTTAATAAGCTTCATCCATCTCACCAAAATGATGGGCAGCTTAACCTCATTGCTGGCCAAATTCAGTGTGGATAACCAGCCGTTTCCCAAGGATCTAAATTCAGAAGTATGCTTTGCGTTTTGCCACGAAGAGCTCAGATGCGTATAGACAGAGGTGAGTGCAAGGAAGGGATCCCTCCTTTTTCCAGCCCCTTCCCAAAGGAAGCCCAAGAAGCTAGGATAACTTGTTCTTCCATAGCTTGGTAGCAGATGTTCCAGCAGGCATTGTCTGATGCTCAGTGATCACCCGTCAACAATGGGTAGAAGAAACATACTTGTGGCATGACAAACTGAATTCTCATGTCAACCCCAAAAACCCCTTGAAAGCAGAGGGCACCTGAATGCACTCTTGTGCTCTGTCAGCTTACTACAATCTCCCTGCTCTTACTACTCCTGTGTCAGATGTACTTGCAGTTTCTCAGCATACTATTCAGCTGTGAGATCTCCTAAGCAGAACCTTTTCTCCTTGTATTCCTTCTCCTGGTGGATTCTTAACTCCCAATTTGGACTTGTGAGTACATCCTAGCAGCAATATTGAATAATCAAAGTAGGAACAGAAGGAGTGATCATGAAGGTATCTTAGCTCTTTGCCAGTGTCAGACTGTAGGTACTTATGTGACCTCTTAAACGAGTCTTATAGGAGCAACTTTGTAGATTATCAGCTGTATTTAGACAACTACATCCCTCATTCTGATGGGAGTTAGTCACTTTAACGCTTTTAAAGATTTGTGCCTCTGGGGCTTATTCCAGATAATAGAGAGTCTGTGGGAGATAAACTTGAATGGCAAACATCTAAGGGCTGGGGAAAGGGCAGGCAGTACCACAGGCAGAAAGAGCGCAGATCTTCCTGCCAACAGGATGCCTGGCCTGCACAGAAAGCCTGGAAAGAGAGAGCTGGCATGGAAAAGGACTGTCTCTGAGGTTAGATGAGAGCTAGGAACCATAGACCAGAGTTGGGCATGGTGTTAGAAACTGCAAACCCAAACCTTTTGTCTCCCTGGAGGGAGGCAAGGGAGTGTGGATGCAGATGCAGGCTTGGAAGGCCACCAGTGATACTCACCATCATTCACCATCAATTCAGCAGTGAGCATCTTGTAAGTTACTGGAAACCTGATGATCTGGTTTACTCTGGGATTTTTGTTGTTTTGTTCTTGCAAACAAATTGAGCAAGATTTGGGATTTAAAAAAATCCAATATATTTTAATATAATAATAATAATAATTCCTGAAAATTCTCCATATCCTCATTCCCTAAAATGCCTTTCAATCTACCTATCTACCTATCTAGTCGTGTGAAGAGGAGCATTAGGTGTTCTTTTTGAAGGCAAACAGGCACATTTAAAGAAAATTATTTGCATTTTCTCATAATGAGCCACTGTCAGAGAGAGAGAGCTGCCAGGAAAGTCTGACCTGACCCTGCTGCTCTTGCTGGACATAGACTTCCCTTGGAAATGGGTTTTGTATCCCATTAAGAAAGGCAGGAACTTGCCTTTAATAAGAACTAATAAAAAAGTTTATAAGAACTATTTTGAGAATAAGAATTGTTCTTTTGAAAGCTCTTATAAAGATTAACTCTTTAAAAGAGTTATTTAACAAGACAGAGGATGAGCAACATTGAGGGAACACATATATCCAACGATCCAAATGCCTTCTTTTAGACTGACATGATCCTTCTAGAGTAGAAATAAAGCGTTTTATTCCTTTAGTACTTCATTACTTATTAAGGGAAAGAAAACAGCGGTACTTTTAAAGCCTCTGGCAGGAAAGCATGTCTCCCAAAATGCCTTTGGAAACACTATGGCTCTTCTTCCGATGTCACTTCTCTTTTCCTGTGAAGAAGCTGCTGTGGCTTGCAGCAGCCCCAGCATCGTGTACTCCCTGCACTAGCCGGAGTGGAGCTGAGCAGAACCTCCGGGGTATTCGGGCGGGAGGCGCCGGGGCAGCCGACGGGGGGAGATATTTACTCCTTCCCGGGAACCGAAGTTTTGTAAGTCACCTGCATTAAATCGATGGGGAGTGGGCAGGAAAAGGCTCTTAATCCTTGGTGTCTTTGTTCCGGCTTGCACACATCGGAAGCAGCGCTGAAGCCGTGTGATCGCTTTTTATGGAAAAGGAAAGACATTTGCAGGCACTTGGCGCGTCCTGGCCTCTTGAACGGGGATGGAGGCACGGCGAGGGGCACTCCGGTAACGGGCCGGGTCTGCGCATCCCCCCGCACACCGCACGCGCACCGCACGCACATACCGCACGCGCACACGGCAGGCGCACACCACACGCGCACCGCACACACACATCGCACGCACACCTCACACGCACCGCACACGCACACCGCACTCACACCACACACACCCCGCACACGTACCGCACGCACACCTCACACATACCCGCTCCGCTCGCGCGCTTTTTACATTTTGTTTTTCCCCCCTTCCCAAAGATCAAAAGCTCCTCGCTCCTGCAAAAAGGACTATTTTCTCAGGCATCCTTCCCCACCACCGCTTTGTGAAAAGGACAATAGACTCCTGTGTCAGTGTCGTTGGCACCAGCCTTGCATAATACAGGAAGCAGCATTTCCTTTCGGGGGTGGAAAATTAACTTGGATCGTGCGTTTCTCTTTTTATTGCTGACCGTACACACCCCGGGAAATTCGACTCGTTGGCTCTCGGGAAGGGAAGAGGCAGCAGCCTCCTCTCCGCATCCTCTCCGGCGCAGGGGAAGACCCCCGCGCGGCTCCGCTGCCCGCGGGCAGGGTCGCTGCCGCGGAAAGCACCGCACCTCGCCCCGCCTTTACTCCCGCCTGCCCCCCTCCTTCCCCTCCAGCCCGCCGCCTTCCCTCGCCTGCCCCTCTCCTCTCCCCCGCCCGGTGCAGCCCCCAAGCTCGGTGGGAAGGGGAAGGGGGAAGGTCCAGGGAACCGCAAGGACACCCTCACTGCCTGGGGTGGGCGGCGGGTTTGTCCCGCCTTGGGCTGAAATTGCCGTGGGAGGCAGAGCGTCCCCAGGTTGTTTGAATGGGAATGTGGGCTGCTTGTCTCCTCCTTTGGGGAGAAAAGGGAAAAAAAAAAAAAAGAAAGAAAAAAATTAAAGGTCTGTTTCTAGTCGGGAGAGTTAAAACAAACCAACACAACAAAAACAACCATAGAGCTCTGCTCTTTCACAGCTGATACCTGTAAAGTCTGACTCCATGAAATAGCTTTTAACCAGTTTCTTCGTTGCACAATGCTTGTCCCAGAAAGGCCACACACTTGTTAATAAAACATTAAAATGTCTTTCTAATCCATCTCTCCCCAGGAGATGCTCAACACTGTATCGCAGGGTGAAAAAAGACAGAGTCGGTCCTGTATGGAGATAGACCTTTTGGGGCAAAGGTCTTTGACCTCAAAAAGACTGTCTGTGAATAAAGTATAATACACATTCCACTTTTTTTTTTTTCTTCAAATGATGTATTTGTCATCACCCTGTGGTGTTCAGGCAAATGGGGGTTTGGATTCAGTGACTGCAGCCCATTCCTGGCTTCTTCATCTTTTCTGTCTATCCATTACCAGGACTGGGGAGAATTCAAGTGCAAACTCTGAGGCTTTAAAGAGAACTCCTGCCACCAAAGTCTTCTGGTCTGCTCTTCTTATTTTCCCTTTTGTTTTGCCAACAGCAACCTCAGATTCAGTTTCAGGAGATGAGTTGATAGTTTTGCAAGGTAAAGACACACATAAGCTGTATCAGCAGTTCCTGGAACTTGTGAGATTAGTTTATGCACAGATCATTTTCCCTCTGAGATCTGCGCTGGATCCTGTCTGCTAGACCTGGTGACAAGAGACTGTTCCCAGACGGGGTTTCAAAGCACCAGATGGGCAGCTCTGAGGCTTGCCGAGTCAGCAGGCAACCCTTTTCTGCCCCCATGTTGTGCTGATTTGCCAGTTATGGTTTTCCTGCACCAAAAGATGCAAAGTTATTAATTTCATAGCATGGAAATGACACTGAAGCATCACTAAGGTAATAACCACCCACATCACCACGAGTATCTTGTGGAACTGGAAGCGAATCAATCATTTCTCTATTCCTGTCATCTTATTTCATTGTTTTTGCTGTTTGGTTTTACACTTTTTTAAACTTTACTTTTTTACTTTTTCAAGGAAATGGAGAACAGAGCAATCTTAAAACTCTTGTCTTGAAATCATCTCCATCATGACTGGAGAACAAAAGAAAATCCAATTCTAGTGTGTTTCAGGGGGAGCTCTTACACTCTCCTGGACTGGTGCAGCTCTCCTTAGTCTTTGTCTTTGAAACATCATCCTTGCTGCTTGCAGGTGGAGCTGCGGATAGCTCTGACATGGTTTTGGGCAAACATTGCAGCTGGAGATAGCTCTGAGGAGGTTCTGGGCAAACATTGTAGTGGGCAATGTCTTTCCACCTGCCTGGTAGATTGGCATTGCTACTGATTTAGTGGAGTTGGATCTCCCAGGATCCAGAGCTCCAAATTTGCACCCTGAGTCCTCTCTCTTGAAATCAGCCTGCTTGCAGTCATATGAGTGAACCAGAATATGGGGCAGGGAGTACACCAACCCTACGATTTGAGGCATGTGTGGTGTAACCATACACATTACTCTGGGGCTGCAGGATCTTGACAGTGCTGCACGTACCCCACATCTCTCAGTACAGCTCCTAAGATATTCCTGTGAACATCATTTCTGTGGTCAGATAACTGTTTGCTTTTGTTCACATTTTGTTCACATCTGATTTGTTCCAAAATAATCAGGACATAGGCATTCATGTACATCCCTGAGTCACCAGCTTCTCCACAAGCTGCAGCTGCGTGGACTCTTGGCATGAAGGCCTGGTTTGTATTATGGTGAGGGAAACGCTAAGTCTCCAGAGGCTAGTGTTTGGGGCGGTGAGAGGAACAGAGCTCTTCGTTGGAAGACTGGTTTTCTTTACATGGTCCAATATTTTTTTGGGTAGTTTTCCCTTTTTGACATGTTTTGGTTTGGTTTTGTGGTTCTGTTGCTGACCTTCTGATTGCCTTTCCCACTGAAATGCAGTGACCTTGGCCTGATTCCACAGGGAGGAGATGCAAGCCATCCTTTCATGTGGTCCCGCCTCTTTCTAAACACTTTCTAGTACTTTCATGTACTGAAAGGCACAAACATATCTCCTCCTGGATAAAGGGAAGAAGCGATGGCTGGGGAATGGATTTCAGAATTCTGGAAGATGAAGCTGAGAGGGCTACATCACCAGCACTCTAACCAGCCTGTGCTGGAAGTAGGTCATTCCCATACTGCTGCAGGTGTGCATGCATGCAAGTGGGGTCCAGCACTTGTGGAAATGCTTGTTAGCATTCTTCTATTGTACTTGTGTTTTTCAGGGACAAAAAAATTCTTGTTCCGCTTATGTTCTTTTTTCTTTCCCTGTTCAGTGAAATACTGATGAATACATGTATAAAATCAATTGTGCAGCGTTTTGAAAGAAAATGTGTATTGTAATAGAGTTTGCTTTTAGTAGAGGGGATGAAATCACTGGCATTCTGCTGTATGATCCTGGCAGGAAGAAGACCTGAGGACAGAGCCAAAATCATGTTGGATGTGCCAGGAACCAGTGAGGGCCAGCTGATTCCTGAGTGAGTCAAGGGCAGTAAAAAGGCCGGTGAGAGGAGTTGCTGCACCAGCAAGGATCCAGAAAGTGAAACAGCAAGTCCAGATCAGGATCAGGTCCAGATACAGTGATCAGGATCAGGCACTGCCTGGTGATCGCCCAGTGAAGCAACAGTGGTGGTACAAGACTGAGTGAGGATGTAGCTGCTGCAAACCATGGTGTAGCATAAGCAGGGACCAGTGGTATGGCCTCAGTGTGAAAGTAGCTTCTGCAGGGGGGTTAGACTAGATGATCTCTAAAGGTCCCTGCCAACCCTACCATTCTACGATTCTATGCTTAGGGGCAGGAGAGGCAGACTCTCACCTCTACCTTTCTCTATGACAGTTACTGCCAGTAAAGGTGCTGGCCTTGTGCTGCCCCATCTAAGCTCCTCAGCTCAGCCTCTGAAAGTCTTGGAAGATGGGTACTCTCTGGATACTCTCTGACTATTGCGGGAGCTCTCATTTATTAGCTTCCTAACCTCCCAATAAAGTATCAGGTAATCTGATTATTTGCTCATGTCTGTTGACTAATTACGATAAAAAAAAATGAGCAGCAGCAAATTATGTGCTCCTGCTGCCTCTGCTTTCTCGCAATGGTTACACGGTTGTCTGTTTTTCCCACCCTCAAAAGTGGACCAAGCTTTGATGCAGGTGAGAAATTTGGATGAAGAGGTGACACAATCGTTCTGAGCTGTCATCTCTTCAGCAAAGGATGGGCAGCAGTGCTGTGAGGCTGCCCTGCAAGGACTAATTCTTTGCTGTAGCTTTTGTCTGTCATTACCACCCACATTGACTGGGTCAGAGCCAAGAGTCTCTCTAACATAAGGTAAAGCTCATCCTTGCCGAGGGAAAGCACTGCCACAGCAGTAGTTTGTGTGTCTGCATGCACTTCCTTATGCATGTCCCTGGCAGGCAGGACTAAGTAGGTGTCTCAGTAGACACTGTAGTACAGAGAGGAGGTCTCAGCTTTTTTTCCCCACAGTCTTGGAGAAAACTAAAGAACTCTGCTTTGGTTTACATGCAACTTTCAGTCTAGTGGGCAAGCCCAAATAACAGCAGTGGCTAAAGTGATAATGATGATTAAACCCTGCTTAAACTCCGTTCCTGTTCTAGGGAGATGGAATCAGAGGACGTCAAAATAATGGTGATTGAAAACACCTCACTGAGAAGAGAGAGGAAAAGAGCATCAGAGAAAGACCTTGTATAGAGCAGACATGGTCCATCTCACCTGGTCACCATCTTGCTTCTGGTGACAGCCTCCAGTTGCTAGGTCAGACTAAAATGCTCCAATATTCTTTCAGTTGTCACAGTTCACTGACTCTCCTGTTGTCGGAGTGTGCTGGGAACTGTCACAGTGAAACAATCTGGATTTCCAGTGGCATTCCATAGAAAGCAGGCAAGTTACAATCCAGATTATTTCACTAAACTCTTTTACGCTGAACCCCAGAAATGATCGTGAACCCCAGAAATGATCGTGAATCCCAGAAATGGTTCTGCTAGTGCAAGTGACAAAGAACAAGGGACTATGGGGATGGATAAGGTTTGTGCTGGTGAAGAGGGACCCTTCCTCACTTGCTCTGAAAGAAATTGTAATGTTTTCAGGTGACTGAAATATTGCTTTGCTTAAATTGTTGATCTGGTCCCAGGAGCACCCAACCCTCTTACAACAGTTGGCAGATGCAGATTCCACAGAAGACCTGCAGAGGGAGACCCAATCTGCTCTGCTTTGACATCTTTCCTTCTCTCCCAGCAGCTGAAGCCTGAGATGATCTCAAAGGCAGTGTAGTCTGTTCTGTGAGGTGTCTACTTCTTTACTGTGAGTACAAATATCAACATGTATCATGAGACCCCTCAGCTGTAACTGCCCCATGCAGTGCTATGGGCAGGCACCTGTTATGCAGGTCTGGCAGGTGGTAGCCTTTTGTATCATGCTCTGAACATTGGAACCAGTGCCATAAGGAGCTATTTTGAGCATCGGTGCAAATAAAAAATTGCTTCCATGACTGGAAAGAGTCAGATCAAGTTAGGAGCTGCTGGTCTGAGTGGGATTTTCCAGGCTTTTTATTTTTACCAGGTCCACGGGAACTGTCCAAGTGATTCCTCCCAGGAGACTTGTCTAAAGCCTCAACTCAGGATGTTCCAAGTGCCCTAATTCCAATGGGGAGTAGAATCCACAGCCTCAGGATGTGTCCCAACAACTTGACTAAGTCATATCCGGGTTGAGAGGAGTCCCCACCCCACCTAACTCTTGAAGCCAGACATGCAAGAGTCATAAAGACTAGCAGAGAGTAGACAAGAAGCAATGCCCTGGTTAAATAGTCAGCTATGAAAGGTCCTGTGTTCTCAGGGTGGTGTTTGTGTTTCTTTGCACCATGGTAGTCTGCTGCTGAAGGTGGACCTAGGAGCTGAATGTCCCGATTACTTGTCTTCTCAATTTCCTATTGCTCATTTTCTATGTTGTTCCAATGAGTCTTGTTGGCCAGGGAGGAGTACGGGATGCAGATTGGAGAGCTGGTGCTTTTGCTGCCTGAAAACTGATCAGCTTAGTGTCAGACATATGGGTTGTTCAAGCAAAAGGCTTGGTAGAAGCCGTCTTCCTCCAGAGCAAGGTAAAATTCAACAACACAAGGGACTGCTGGGCCACAAGGGAAAACATGTTTGAGGACTGTTCCTCCTCCCTCTTTTGTGGCTTCTCTAGCACTGGAGATTGAGCAGATGATCAGCCTTGCAGCAAGGATGTTTGCCTGATATATTTCAAAGAAGGCATACACTCAGATGATAAATTTGGCTGATTTCCTTTCTAGTATTTAGTAACAGTCTTTTAAACAAAGGCTAGAAAAAGGACATTTCGCACATTTCAGAGCTGAAGGGAACATAATAACAGTTATACATCCTTTATTTCAAGGATAAAAATTGTCCTCACATATGCCACCACTTAGCATCAGACCAAGGCCTGAGATTCTGGTATGAAGAAATTGTATTGCCCGCAGGATGGGACAGGTCTGGAACCAGCTCCTTAGTGTTTGTTTGGCCATAGCACCTAAACCACTCTTCACAATAATTTCTCGCCCGATTAGGTGTTGCCAGTTACATGGTAGTATACTAAAAATAAGATAAGATAGGTTCCATGCAACCCCCTCTCTTACACACACTGTCCACCTGTCCAGATGTTACAGCTTATGTGTTTAGAGGTACCTTTCATCCAATTCCAGGCACAGGCTTCCCACTGTACCTTCATTCTGCCTTATGAGAATGTCTGATGCCTCTTTTCTTCCCTGTATCTCAGTGCTAGGCTCTTACCAGACATCATGCAGGCTCTACATATCCTCTCACCCAGGCTTTAGCACATGAAGAGCGGTGAGGGGTTAGGAACAGATCTTCAGGCTTCGCCTCCCTGATCCTGAGCTCCTTGGGTGGATCGGGAGCTGATGACATCTGTTGGAGAGGGAAGGAGGTATGTCTTGCCAGAGTGTTGTGGTCTTTGGAGGGCCATGACCGAATGCAGCTGTGATGTAGGAGGTGTGAAGAGGGTGGGGAAGAACTGCTGTGGCATGGCTGCTGAACTTGTGTTGAGGCCTGCATCATCTCAGGCTCAGCACGTACTCAACACTGGGTAGATCAAAGGCAGGGACATTCAGTTCCCTCAGCTCCTTCCACAGGGAGCCCTTGCTTCTAGGGGGTCTGAGCTGTCAGGATGCCCAGTGTCCCAGTTCTGGTTGGTCTGCCTTCACTGACTGACTGTTTTCCCAGCTGCTGTCCTTTCCACTGAAGGAGGTGATTTCTTATGAGTCATCCTCTTGGGGAAAAAAAACCTCTGGGTTCTTCTCCCCATGGTGTGACCAGATGAGGGCGAAGGTATCCATAACTATTTTATTTTCAAGGTCTTAGCTGGAGATGGGAAGACTGTAGAATGCAGGCTTAAATTCTGAGCCTGGGCTGTCACTTATGAATAGGAATTGGACAGAAGCATGCAGGAAATACTCTCACAGGCTTAAAATCTTGAAAGTTAAACAGATCTCAAGCTAAAAACAACACCAACTTCTCGTCAGGTTTTTTTTTTTTTTTTTTTTTTTTTTCTTGCACAGGATGGTCTGGTGGGACACAGGAGTTCTATTTATGGCCCTTGTCACCAGCTTCCTATGACCTTGGACTAGCCACCTAACCTCTCTACATGCCTCCATTTCCTTCTCTGTAAAATGTGGGTGATCACATTTACCTTCTCTATGCAGAACCTCTTGCGGCTTGTTTCATAGCAGGGAAATATAGGAAAGGCCATACTGGGTCAAACCAAAGACCTGATTCACCCAATAGCCTTTCTCTGGCTGCACAGGGGAAAAATGGAAACACGGGTCTGGAGTTTTGCTGTCACAAGCTCTCTTCTGGTGTTTCACAAAACAGAACATCTATGGAAAACATAAGGTAAGTGCATAGGGAGGATAAATATATTTCTAGGCTAGTCCTAGGGTCAGTGAAGGCAGCAGCGCTGGCAGGGCAGACTCCTGGAGCATCCTTAAGCAGTGCTGCCCCTTCCTGGCATCTCTGCTCCGAGTGCACGGTGCTGTTGGCAAGGGACCCGCACTGGTTCGGGTCAGGCCCCACACAGGGCAGCCTGCACTGCTGCTCCCTCTCCCCAGGGAAGGTGGAGAGAGGAGCCCAGGCGCCCCCAGGGCACGGGCAGCGTTTTGGAGAGCTCCGATCATCATGCCCGACGGCCGGAGAGAGGCTGTGCGGCACCGGCCCGACATGGATGGAGCGCTGCTGGGGTCTTCTTGCGGAGCAGGAGAGAGGCTTTGCGGGACGGAGAGACCCAGCGCACAGCCTTTGGCCAAGGAATGCTAAGTCCGGTACGTGCCCTCCCCGGAGGAGCCCGGCGGCGGGCGGGCGGGCGGCCAGCCCCGCTCCCCACCCCGGCAGCGCTGTGGCCAAGGCGGCTGGAAAGTCCCCAGCGCCGGGCTCCGGCGGGAAGGTACGGCCAGGCTCGGCGGGGGCCGGGACACACGCGGAGCAGCAGCGCGTCGGCCGGCGGCTGTGTGCGGAGAGCAGGCGGGCGGGGGCCGCGTCCCGGGAGGGCGTGCTCCCGGCGGAGGATGTGGGCCGGGGGGCGGAGAGGTGCGCCGTGAGGGGTGGAGAAGTTATAAATCAGCAGGGCAGGGACTGCCTGGTAACTGATGTCCGCGGGAGGTGAAGCTGGCAGGACGGCTCGCAGCGGACACTCCCTTTCCGCGGGCCGGGGCGGGCGGGGAGGGCTCGAGGGCTGCTGGATGCGGATCCCGCGCCGCGCTGCGCCGTTATCTCCGCCACCGCGGGAGGAGCCCGGGACCGAGGAGAGCCGGTCGGAGTCCAGCCGGCGCCTCCGCCTCCGCCTCGCTGCCGTCGGCAGGGGAAGAGCCCTGCGCTCCCGCGGGCAGGACCATGCCCCTCCAGCTGCTCTCAGGGACCGTGCTGCTGGGAGCCGCCCTACTGCTCGCAGGTAAGGGTCCGCCGGGACCCGCTGCCCCATCCAGCTCCTGCTCTCCGCAGCCTGTCCCCTGCGATGTGCCTCCTCGGCGGCGCTTCCCCCGCCCCTCACCGCTCCTGCCTCGCCGCGCTCTTCGGCCGGGGCCGTCGGGCACCTGCCTCCCCTCCGCGCCTCTCCCGTGGGCACGGCCGGGTGGAGCGATCCCCGATTTTCAGAGTCGAGAAACGCCGCATCCCGAGTGGTCGTGAGCGTCCGGAGCCCCGGCGGTGTGCTCCGCGAGCGGCCCGGGAGCAGAGCCCCGGGGGTGCGGACCCGCCGTGCCTCCCCTCCCCAGGGCAAGGCGGCAGGGAAGGCGAGCCCTTCCAGGGCCCTGGGGACAGGCGTTCCGCGAGATGTCCGAACCGGTGCATCGGCGGAAAGAAGGCACGCCTTGGCCGCAGGGCAGGTTTCTTTCTTCCTCACTTTGTTTCCAAGTGTCAGCCTCTCCCAGTTCTGCCCTTGAAGCGGAAAAGGTGCCCGTTTCCTTCGAAAAAGTCCAAGACCTGCCGCCTCCTGCCCGGGCAGGACGGCGGAGCATCGGCCGCGTCTTCCTGCCGGGGACGGCCGCGCGGGTACCCGGCGTGGGTCTCACTGGAGAGTGGCACGGAGCTGCTCGCCGGAGCCCGCATCCCGCAGCGCTTCGTGTGTCAGGATGGATCGGTTCACGTGTGCTTTTCTTCATCGACTTTTATTTCACTTTGAGCGAGGAGCTGGCCCTGTTGGGTCTGCTGGGTGGGGAGAGCGTCTCAGCAGTGTGTTGCCGGTCACCTGGCAGCAGGGATGCGTGGGGGCCGCGAAGGGCCGATCCTACTTGGGCTCGTCGCACCACACGGCGTGGAGCGGATCGGTGGCCCGTGTCCCGCACGGGGCTCCCATGTGCGGGCAGCTTCCGCGGGGGCGGCACGCAGCATCGCCGGGCTCGGCGACCGGCGGGCAGCGAGAGCAAATCCCAGCTGGGGAGGGCAAAACCCGAGATCCACTGGGGACGGGTGTCGAGGCCAGCGGCCGCGCAACGCGGCGTTTCTGCAGTTAGCGCGGCGTCTCCATCACGCAAGCGGGCAGGAGCGCGGGTTGCTCCGCACCTAGGAGTCCACGGGAGCGGTCCCTGCGCGGCGCGGTGTCCGGTGTACCCACTGTGCCCGCCGGAGCGGTCCCGCAGCGGTGTCCGGTGTACCCACTATGCCTGCCGGAGCGGTGTCCGGAGTACCCGCTGTGCCCATCTGAGCGGTCCCGCAGCGGCGTCCGGTGTACCCGCTGTGCGCGTCTGAGCGGTCCCGCGGCGGTGTCCGGTGTACCCGCTGTGCCCGCCGGAGCGGTCCCGCAGCGGTGTCTGGTGTACCCACTATGCCCACTGGAGCAGCGTCTGGTATACCCACAGTGCCCACTGGAGTGGGCCCGGCACGGTCCCGGTGTACCCGCTCTGCTTGTCAGAGTGGTCCCGGCGAGGCGCTCAGGCGCTGCCCGTGCTGGCAGCCAGCAGCAGCCGTGGCTTGAGCTGCCCGGGAGGGGAGTTGACGGGTCCACTCCAACAAGATGTTTTCCTGCTCGGGAAGTGCTGATTCATCAGCTTTGATACAGATATATTGGGGTTTCTTTTTGTTTGATTTGGGTTTTTTTTTTTCCTCTTTCTTTTCCCCAGGAAAGTGCTAATTTCCCCATATTATTTCTCTCTGCCAAGGAGGTCCTTATGCCCAAGATGAAATAGGCACAGGCTTGAGACACTCACCCTGGATACAGGAAATGTGGGTTCAGATCCTTGCCAGGTTTCCTTCACAGCTTGAGCTTGAACTTCAGCATCCCACTCCCATATGGGCTCCTCCAGTGGCCAGCTATGCTGGGAGACTGGTTTCCTGCTTCCTGTTGGCGAGGTTTTCCATTGTGCAAACCATGGCAAAACCACTGCCCAGGGAGAAGGTGGACTCTGTGAGCTAAGAGACCCTGGTTCACCTTCCTGTTCTAGAGACTGAGAGGGACATGCGCACCTTGTCAGTACCAGTAGGAAAAAACTTGGGTTGTTCAGCGGAAAACTTGGTACTCTGCATGCTGGGGACATACATCCCAGAGCTGACTGAGGTGTGATAGACAACAGATGGATGCTTCTCTGTAGTCTGGTTGAGTGCCTTTACAACTATTTTTCTGGAAATTCATATTCCTCCCCTGCCCCGTCCTTAAATGTGCAAGAGTGTGTGCTCCAAAGCAGAATGTAGACTGTTTCAAACTCTTTGTCTCTGTTCCATTGTCTTTCTTTTGGAAAGAAATTCATCCTTTCACAGCTTGACTTGGACATCCTGGACAAGTTGAGCGCACTTCTTCTGGGCCAGTGGTAAAAGTCTGTCATCTTGTACTCACATGGAGACTTTAAAAGTTACTGATGAAGTGGTTAGATGTTTTGTATCACATATTTCTCAGTGCTTTTCGGCCTATGTCACTTTCCTTCACTGCTTATTTACCAAGAACTCTTACTCAGGCTGCCCAGCACTTCACAATTCAAGTGTTCATGATGAAACTTGATTCATCACCACCGTATGGTCCACTCTTGCAGTCAGTCTCTGTGGGTGTTTGCTGAGCTTCCATTTACTGATGGATTCTAGAGGAGAGTCACAGATAGTCGGTGGTCAGGAGTTACTAGAGAGAGCTTCATAAGGAAGTGACAGAAGGAGGTCCTTTAGCTTATATACGTCTATTTAATAGTAACATTTTCCCTAAAGCAATATGCGATGTTCAAGCTGTGAGAGTCCCTATTAGAAAAATGAAATTAAGGAAATTACGTGGGTTATTTTTTGTTAGATGAGTGTTGGACACTTCATCTCTCTTGTATTTCTATGCACACACATATTTTGGCTGACGTGGGAATAGACGATACTCTTGTCTGTGTTTTGCATAGTACTCGCATTTGTTTCCTTGATAGCTGATACATATTTATTCCACAAATTATATTGCATACATATATGCTAAAGACTGTACACATAGTGGTTGACCTGAAAGCATTGTAGCCATCTTAAGTTCAATCTCCCAGTGCTAGATTTTGTATGACAATAACTTTAATCAATAGCTTTTGTAAATCTGAAGGTCTCAGTTTATACCCTGAAAAGATCAGATTCTTCAGCCTGGATCAACGATTATGTGGCCACATTTTCAGAAAAAACAGTTGATAATTTGACTATATTTCCATCTTTATACCTCACAATTAGCAGCTGGAAGGTAAATAAACTCTACTACAATCTTATCTGTGAACAGTACTGTATGAATCTACAGTTACTCCAGCTGGAACTAGATCATCAAAATCCCCAGTGAGTGATGGACTTTTCAATTTCATGGTCAGCTGGAAAAAATGATGGAAGAATTTCCAGGTCAAATCTAATCAGCACTGAGGTTAATTTCTTGCAATAACTAACCTGACTTCTCTGAAAGTGCTACTCAGATGGAAGTTCATACGTTATGGTTTCAGTTTGATTTCAGTACTTAGCGGAAACGGCTGTGCATACACACAGCTACAGGGGTCTAATTTGGGCTTAGGGCTGGAGAGCTTAATGGAGTGCAGAAAAACTGGCTTTCCCGCTTTGTCTGGAGCTTCATGGAAACTGAGGTCCCTTAAAAATGACAGACTACATCGGCATAAGACAGAAGAGTCAGACCCTGCTGTTCAACACAGGTTTGTTTTTTTAAATGGGTGCATGGAGTTTAAGTATCAGACTTTCTGCTGTTGCTACAGAAAAATCACTTAAGTCACTTAATGCTCTTTTATCAGACAGGTGTTTTGCTCTACACAAAGGTAGGCCTCACTCTCTTATAGATGGTGTAAGTTTGGAGCAGTTCCTTTGGGCTAGGCTAGCATCTTTCAGTTCTATCGCTCATGCTGGAGGAAATCAGGACTTGGACTGTAAAGATTTTTAAATCCAGAAGCACCTAATACATTTAGAACCCTAAACATTTGCTACTAGGGATATCTGAAGATTTTTTTTTTTTGGCAGTGCTGATTTTTTTAACATTTGAACAGCAACGAACAAGCTGAGCCTATTTTTTGTCAAATGCTTCAAAGACTGAAACCAGTAGCCCTTTGCGCTGTGTGGGTGTATAGCACAAAAGGAAATTGTCCAGATTTTCGGGACAGTTGCTGAGTCCTTACACTTTAATGTGGTTTGGAAACTTCAAGCACAGTGTTTATCAACTTGCAAGTTTTCATGTCCGACTGAGATTGGGAAAGGAAGAAGCTCAGCAGATGAAGGTTAAGGTTCGGCGTTTTAGAAGTCTGTGTCCAGTGGGGCTGTGGTGGGGCTTTATCAGTGAAATTGTTCCTTTGAATTCCCTAAAGATAGGGGTTGGGACTTCCTGCTGCAGCCCCAGACGGAGTGGAAAGTGGGACTGATGCAAGGGTAGCTGCACCATAGAGCGTAGGATACCCAACCACAGTCACCTCTGCACTTGGAGGCAAGGCTCTCCTACTGGTGAGAGATCTTCAAGAATCAAACTCCTCCCTCCACAGATGTGCTCCATCTCTAGACCTCAATTCTGCCCTCAGCAGTCTCTTTTCTTCCTCTGTTAATTCTTGTAAGAATGTGGGGAAATATTTCTGTGTGTATTTGAGCATGAATTCCATTCATGTTCAGCACTAGGCTCTTCTCTTTTTGTGCTTGTGGTATATACTCACAACATATCTTCCTGCAACTGTGAAACAACCTTTCACAAGCACTCTCAGCTGGGAATGGCCTGACTTAAACCACCATGTGGGAACTACTCATCCTAAAAATTGGTCCAGGGCTTGTCAGGAAGGTGCCCACACAGTGTTCTCTTCTCAAGATGCAGAAGTTCAGTTTCATTTCCCCACAGTTGTGGGGAAATCCTGGGGGTTAAAAAAAAAAAAAGATATGCTGCAAATAGCAATTTGAAAAGTGAAAATACAAGCATTAGTGCTCTTTCCAAAGCCAAGTGTGGCAGAATTTTGGGCCTTTTGTGGCCGACAGAATGAATTGATGCTGGAATTAAGCAAAGCAATAACAGATTGAGAAACACAAGGGTGAGGGGAAAGAGCTTTGCAACCACATTTCAGAGGGACTTTTGTCTGCAACTCAAGCCTTGAGCCATTGAGTTGGACTGAGAGCATGGATGACTGTTTCTTCTGTATTAAGTCATGTTTGGTTTGAGTTTTTTTGGTGGCACAGTGGGTGGATGATTTTGCTCATGACACATCTGTATTATTCAAGACCATTACAGATGTTTCTGAAACAGCTGATTTATTCGTTGTCTTTCCCAGATGTTTGTTTGGCTTGTGTTAATGATGAAGCAAAAGATTCATGTTCATGATGACCTGATTTTACTATCTGTTGTTTTTACATTGATTTTCATTACCAAAATCAATTGGTCTCTATCCAGAACATTAAATCACTTCTATAGTATATTTAGATAAAGTGCAGTCCAATGAGATGCTGTTGATACTGATATCTGTTCACATGACTTTTCTGGATGGTGGGGCTGCCCTTCCAGCATTTGTTGACATGTGGCACTAAGAACTCCTGACTGCAATCCCCTTTAAGTTGTATTCCTTCTTTTGGGGATATGGCTTTGAAACAAGGTACTTTTTGCTGTTATGGCAGCTGCAGGATGGGGAAGTGGTTAGAGGAGGGATGTCATCTAGGACTTCAGTGGGCTGAAAATTCTGTGGCAATGCACTGACATTATTTCCATGCTGTACCCGGAAGCGGGGGCAGAGAGGGCAGGGCATGGTGGCCTTTGCAGAGCTAGGGATCCACAAACAGATGTCTGCACTCCTTGGAAGTTCCTTTGGGAAGCCCGTGCTCTGGGAACAGGACCCCCTGCTTAGATCGTGGGGAGCGGTGAGGGATGAGTGTGAGGGCGTTTCATGAGAGGAATTTTACAATTTCACATAGCTTGCTTAAGCGTCCTTCCTGTGGGATTCTTTCCTGCCACCAAGTGAAGGAATTCACCCCGTTTGTTCCCGTTGTTGTTCCTCTCTGGAAAAACCTCTCATCAGAATCACCATCAACTAATCTTATCAGAAGCATGAGAGTTGCCATCCTTGATCAGACAAGGGCTCTATTTGTATCATGTGTACAGTGGTATCCAACATCTGATCTTCAGGAGAGGTTAAAGGAACCTTGCAGGAAGCAGTTGTCTGATAAAATTCTCCAGAGAGGAAATTTTGGTTTTGGTAGTGTAATCTAAAATTCACTGCTATTTACTAAGAAACCATGGGACTGAGGGTCAAGGAAACAAAAATTATTGTCTGCCAAAATGTAGGTGTTTTGTTTGTTTGTGGCAAATGGATACAATATAGTGGGACTAATTTGCATTATGATGTATAATACAGAGAATTTTCTTCTGTTGTACTGGTAGTGTTTGGGTGAAACCTTATCTTTTTTTTGGGGTGAAACCTCATCTCAATTTTGATACTGAACTGGGAGGACTGGCTGATTCCCCAGAAGGCTGTGCTGCCATTGAACAGGATTTCAACCAACTTGAGAGCTGGGCAGAGAGGAACCTCATGAGGTTCAACAAGGACAAGTGCAGAGTCCTGCATCTGGGAAGGCACCCCATGCACCAGGACAGGCTGGGGATTGACCTGCTGGAGAGCAGCTCTGCAGAGAGACACCTGGGAGGGCTGAATGACAATAAACTGAGCATGAGCCAGCAATGTGCCCTCATGGCCAAGAAGGCCAATGGCATCCTGGGGTGCATCAAGAAGAGTGTGGCCAGCAGGTCAAGGGAGGTTCTGCTCCCCCTCTACTCTGCCCTGGTGCGGCCTCATCTGGAGTCCTGTGTCCAGTTCTGGGCTC
>WBNH01001349.1:28779-142475 GCA_013401255.1 Urocolius indicus
GGGGTAATGGGATGAAGCTGGAACACAAAAAGTTCCATTTAAACGTAAGAAAAAACTATTTCACTGTTCATGTGAGGGAGCCTTGGCACAGGCTGCCCAAGGAGGATGTAGAGTCTCTTTCCTTGGAGGTTGTCAGGATCTGCCTGGACACATTCCTGTGTGACCTGATCTAGGTGGACCTGCTTCTGCAGGGGAGTTGGACTAGATGATCTCTAAAAGTCCCTTCCAACTCCTACCATTCTATGATTCTATGATTCTATGACTCTATGATTCTTTGTTTCATGCAGTGCTGTAATTAATGTTTGTCCTAATCTATTTTATAAGTATTCATGATTGTAATTTCCCAGTGGAAACTGAGGCAAAGGCAAGCTTACCAGAATCTTACTGCACGTGCACCTGCCATAGGCTTTGTGGTTTAGATGTCATTTAATTGCAGAATGGATTTAACCTCTTAAGGGAGTCCTCTGTACAAATCTTTCTGTTTCTTCTCACTGCTGTAGTTTAAATTGCTGTGTCGCATTAGTTATTTTCTCTTGTTTTGAACCCAGGGGTTTTGCTTATACCTGTTTTATGTGTTTAAGTAGGGTGGATGGAAAGTCAGTTTCCAGCTCTGTCCTTTTATTTATTTAATTATTTGTTTTCATCTTGGAGCATTACAGGATAGATAATACCTGGCAGCCTTAAGCAAAGTGAGAATCCTGTAACTTTGCTTTACATTTTCTTTTGTATAGCTCCTAATTGATCTCCGTGTGCACAGCCCCAGATGAATTTGACAGGCCCGTGTTGCTGGCTGAGCTGACAGGGTTGGTGGATGGGCAGTTTGTCTGTCTATGTGAAATAGTCTTCCAATTCAGTGCTATTATACTGCTTAACGTGTCCTGCCAGGGAATCTATACAAAAATCTTAAATCTGTAACAAATAGGTAAAGAAATTCCATTTGAAAATGGATTCCCTTAGTCTATGTAGGAGTTCTAAATTATTTCAGTGTCTGTTTTTAATGTATTTTCTTTGTCTTTATATCATGTAAATACTTTCCTACTATGCTAGTTAATAGGATAGACTTTTCTTAAAAAAATATTGAACTGATGATTACATGCTGGGGTCTGTCATGGTGGAATTAGAACAGAGGTGCAGTGGTTGCTGACATAACAGTAAGTGATAGAGTAGATCTGATGGCTCACAGATGTCATATGGGTAGGGAGGATTACCTGCCTTCCTTTAAGTGTCACAGGTGTAATTGCATGTGGAGGTGTGAAATCATACTCCTGAGTGGATGCCAGTGGCCATTACACAACATCAGTTTTGGGTAGACAGTTGATAAGAGTCACGAACACCTGTCATCTGCAATGGCCTGAGCAGAGTCTCCCTGTAGGAGGCAGGACAGGCACATCAAGGTGGAGGGGGTACATGAGCCACACAGATCTATGCCAAATGTGGGTATGAAAGTATTACTACAGCCTATCTTTGCTATAACTGGCTCTTGCTGAGAATAGCCTCAGACCTATTTTGTTTAAGCTGGGTATTCACTCTGTGGGAGTGAAGACCAGACTAAAGTGGACACAACCGTGATATTTCTCTTGCATGTACATGTTGCCCCCTTGTCATGGTTTGCCAAAGTGATTATCTCAGGAGGGTTCATAAGGAAGCCGTTGGACTGTACATTTGAATTCCCATTTTCAACTCTACATGCTCAATGGGAAATAAAAAGTTTGCAATTATAGCTAGTTTGACTTCTTCTCTGTAATTTCTTTCTCCCAATATAACTAATGAAATGAGGACTTTTGCCAGGCTAGGTAGTGACAAAGATGCTCATTTCAGATGCTAAGGTTCCTGAGTTATTCAAATTGGATTTTTTGTTTTCTCTCAAGTTCTCTGAATGTTAATTTTTAAAATTTAGTTTTAATTGGCATGGTGTAAAGTGTCAAAGCTCATGCACAAAAGTCATCTGATGACATTAGGGTAGACAGAACAAAATCTTCTGATGAGCTGGTGAAGCAAATGCCTTCAAGCAGATGTTGCGTGGGCACAGCGCACTGAACTGTGTGGCCTTGGCTGCCCGAGTATGGTAGCAAATGGTATTGCTTTCAGTTGATCGCAGCTGGAGACAGATGTATTGCAAATAACCAACTGTGATTTCAGCTTGTTCAATAGCTACATCTGAAATTTTATATTAGCACTTTTGGCAATTACTGGGGACATATATATTGTTTTACATTTACAGCTATTGACCATATTGGCATGATAACACATACTGCTCAGAGGTGCTAATGTAGTGATCTCAGCATTGTATGTGCTCTTTTTTTAAGCTGATGGGTGTTTTGCTTTGTCTCCATAGCATCTGTTCTTCTATCAGTGTGTATACACATCTAAGGACAACAATCCCATGCAGATAATAAATAAACCTTTATCATTTGCTCTGAGATCCAGAATTGATGGTGGAAGGAGGACATGCTTGCTCTAATAATAGACGTACATGACTTTCTGTGTCTGTGAAGGCCTTTATTGGGCAGCAGCTTGTCCATTTTGCCCTGCTGACTGATATTTAGCTCCAGGACGTGGAGTCAGGGTCAAGGCATTTTAATTTCCCCAGGACTCTTCTAATCCACTGTGATAAACCTTATGCTGTTCAGACTCTATTATGATGCTGTATTATACAGCAGCCCAGCTTTCTCATCCATTAACCTATCCATTTTCTTGTCTGACTCTCATGTCCTAATGCTACTCTAAATTCTTAAATGATAGTCGAGATTAATCAGACTTAAGCATTTGATCCAGAAATCACTGGCACGTGTTGCAGAACATCAGACTGGATAATTGGAATGTCCCTCTAGACCTGAAAGGGATGAAGCAATGAACTGATGATTCTTGTGCATCAATGTGTACTTTTAAAGTGAATAGCTTCCAACAATTTTCTTGGTCTTGAAAGCAAATGAGAACACATTTCAGTCACCACAGAGGTATGTGTGAGTGACAGATCCATTGAGGAGTGAGACAACTTGAGCTGATTCTTCTGCTTTGGATTCATTTCTGTTTGCTGGCTACCAGTACACACCAGCTCAGGAACACATGGTGACTCTCTTTGCATAAGAACCAACAGGAAACAGGGACAAAGCTACTTTGCAGCCCAAGGATATACATCTGTTGACCCTTGCAAGTCCTCATGACCCTTAATTACCCTCCAAAGTTTTGCCTCATCAGAAATAGAGGTTACATTCTGCATGTCTGATAATGAGCTTGCTCACGTCAGTGTCAATGCCAGCTTGGGTCCAAGGCATACCGTCTTACTCTCTCACAGAGAAGTTGTCCTAGTTTCTCTTCCGCAGGCTTCACATGTGAGGTTTGGATTTGCTTCAGAGAAACGATGTGGAGTTAGATATATGTAAGACTGTGAGGTTTCCTTTAGGATAGGGACCTAGATGACATTTGAAAGAACTGGAGATACTGCTTTGAATCTCAAGATGGCTCTTGGTTTGGCATTGTTGGTCTTTCCTGGAGGTTCTTTCTAAGTACAGGCAATGGTGATGATGCTTTTACCTCTGGGTGCTGGAACCAGACTGCACTGCTTGCTTTGCCTGAGCACTAGAAACCCAGTCAACATACATGAGATGGGGCCTCTTGCTGCTGTAGAGATAGAAGAGTTTCTTCTTCCAGTAGTAATTCTTCCCAGCCACCAGCAGTCACAGAAGTAGAAAGCTTCATTATACTCAATGATTCTTTCTCCCTCTAGTCCTGTGGCAGGACCAGGCCAGACATTCACACTGAGCAGGAAAAAGCCATTTTTTTTTCCAATCACCACCGAAATTTGAGAATATTCTGCCTAAAAGTTTTCCTATCTTATAAATGCAAGTATTGACGTTGATGAGAATCTCAGTGTTGAATAAACTAGGAGGATTTGTTGGTTAACATTCCTCTTTATGGTCAGGTGTGAAACCAAAACTTTTAACTGACTTTGTGGAGTTGACCAAAAGTTCCTTTTTTTTCCTCTTTATTTATTTATTTTATTTAAAAGAAAGTGATTAGATGTAGTGATGTAATGGGAATCATTATGGATAGGTACAAGTGTTTGACCAAAACAAAGGTTGTGTTTACTTACAGAGTGCCCCGAAGTACCTTTAGAAGACCTGGTAATATAATAATATGTCAAGAAGAACACTGAAATAAAGAAAACTACTGATATCCCAGTTTTCCTTACAAAATGGTGTAAACCTAAATGTCCTGTGTGAGGTTAGCTTGTGGCCATGTTCTGGTTAAACTGCTGCTGCAGATCAGAGTCAGCTCGTTTTCACTGGAGACGCACTGAAGGTCATCCCACTGGGTACTACCATGCTCCTAAGCGTTTTGTCTGGATTCTGTGATCGCTTATTGGTTGTACATATGTGGGTATTTCCATTCCCTTCAATGGGATGACTCATAAGGAAGTGCTCATAAGCATGAGTAAAGTCCTGGGCAGCACTTGGGTTGAATGAACTGTGTTCTAAGGAACACAGAGAGGTGAAGAGTCTATTAAGAAACCATATGCTCTGTCTTTCCAATGCAGGAATGTCCTCTACAAAATACATTTTTTTGCGGAATGTGATTGAATCAGGAGGAAATGATATTTGATGGTAAAAACCACAAAGGGTCGGTTATGTTTAACAAGCCTTGAAACACGTGCAAATTCAACAATGACTGAAACAATTACTTCATGATGGATAACTTTATTGCCCACAGATGGCACTTTAAACCCAGAAGGTCAGATTCTTTGTATACAACTGAAGTTGCAAAGATAAACTGATCATTCTTAACCTCTCATTGTGCAGGTGAAAAAGGATTAGTCAACACGTTGAGAATAACTGCAGTGGTTGGAAGACAGTCACTCAGTCTCGAATTATCAAAAAGATGTTAAAAGTAAAAAAGCCACAAAACCTCTTAACTTCAATGAAATTTCTAATAACTTTAACTAAGCCATAAAGTGAGCTTTTGAGATTAATTCCTTTAGTCAAAGGTAGCAGAAATTCAGTGTGTGGAAAGAAATTTAAAAGCAGAAGCTGGAAAAATCAGAGTGGGGATAATAATGCAGACTGTGGTCCTGATTTTGGGTTCTGCAGAACTGCTCTTTTAAGAAATTTAGCTGAAATCAGTGCAAAGTTGATCATGGTTACTCATTGTCTGAACTCCCTCATCATATTGGAAAAATACATAAATGTTCATTTATTGTATTTTTTCCATTTTTAATTACTTGTAGTCAGTGGTTTGGGTTACCAGATGATTCAGATTCTTGTTTACTTTGTTCAGGATGAGAGTCACCTTTTTTACAAGGCAGAAAATAATTGAAGAAAGTTTATTCTTCTGTTGCCTTACAAGTTACAGATTATATCCTGTTTTCTAAAAAAGTTAAAAATTTGTCTTTTCCTTACTTTAGGCAGAATATCTAACTTTGGCAATCTAAATTAAGGTTTACTCATTAATTACGCAGCCCTATTGACTGACTTTCACTTTACCTAATAAGCTTTCCGAAACAAATAGACTGCGTCCCCCAAAATCACCCTTTTCCCTATGGGAGAAGATTCTTCAGTTATCAGGATTAATTAGTTCTCTTGTTGTCACATGAAAAGAAGTTGCACCCCTCAATGTAGGTCAGTGTGAGGGTAGGCTGCTGACGGTCGCTTAGTGACAGGCACAATGATAAGTGAACGTGTCCTGTTGAGCTGTGACCCTTGAGAAAAGACAGTGTCAAGTAAAATACCCAGAGAAGGTACATAGAAGGCATAATCCGCTTCTAAATATTGACAGTAGGAATTTCCCTGCTATTCTCCCTTTTTCTTTTCTGGTAAACATGTCAAACTCTATTGCATTTGTACTCTCCATCAGTTTTGAAGCATTTAAAAACGTAAGGAAGCTAATGACCCATGAATAGATAGGATGTCAAATAAAGCTATTTTTCTTTGAGACTTAGAATCTTGCTGGTGAAAGCATTGTCTTGCATACTTGTAAACGCAACAATATTGGCTCCAAATAAGATCTTTTACTTCAGCTTTTTGTCAGTGGAAAACTAAATAAATGAATATATGACAAATCTGTTACATGATGCCAAATACATTGAGTTTAGATCTTGAATTTTAATGTAACCACTGTGATTAAGCATCTAAAATACACTTGAAATCAATGATGAAACTCTGGATTATATTGATGGGAGCAGAGTTGGATAAACACCTCAAGATCCCACCCACAATATTTACAAAGACCATTATGCCTTTTAGAGATACATAATACGTGTAAAAGGGTAAAAGCTTAAATATATATTTAGTGTATCTGCCTCTCATTTTTTGCCTACAAGATGGGGTGAAAAGATCTGGGTGGTGTTTTTTTTCATTTGACTTTAACAACTCTGAGGCAGATCTTTTGAGATACAGGCTTCCAGGGTGTGTTGTTTTGTATGCTTAATTTAAGATAGATCTTGAGATTTTACTGTGGGTGTCTTTGCTTATATCACTATAGAGTTACCAAGAGAAAAGTTTGTAACATTTGTAATGGTTTCTTGCCCTTCACCTTTTGCAGGCTTGGAAAATAACAGCAGCCCACATTCCCAGGGCAGGTCTCCTGGTCTCAGCATGGGTCAGGCAAGGGCATGGTGCTGCACGGATGGCTTTGCTCCTGGGCAGGGTGCCGGTGCTTAGCAAAGCCAGACACTCAGTACCACAGTCATGGCCAGTCACTCCAGACTTGGCCTCCTGGCTTGCTCTCAGTGCCTGTCACTTACATAGATGTTCCACTTTTGTATCAGTTTCGCACTGGAAGCAACCTGCACATTGCGCTCTAGCAACGGGGTTGAGTGTTGCAACTCCGACAGCTGGGCTTTAATCCTGACGAGTTCCTCTGGCAGACCATTACTGATGCTTTTTTAATAGATATTGAGCTGTTTGTAAACAGCATTACATGCTTTTGGCTTTTCCAGAGCCTGAAATAAGGAGCAGTTCGGAGAAGCTTGAGGCCAGCTTCCCACTGATGTGAGGAACAAGATTCATAAAGCTGGATATAAATACAGCCTCTTGAAAGAGCATCTAAGCCTCCAGTTCTGGGATGACAACAGTGAAATGAATGAAATGCAGGAACATGGTAGTTTCATGAAACTGTCAGATTGTTTAGTTGGAGGACATTGACAAACCTTCTCAACCTAAGAGTCTATATTGCTCCTCAAGAAGCTGTTGAAGCTCTTGTAACATCTTATCTCGATTCCTCAATATTTAGCTTCAGGAACATTGTGTCAGAACAGAAATGAGGAGAGTCACAGACTGTAAACATCTATGGGAGACTATGCCATAAAAGCACAGTGTGTTCTTCAGGAGACCCAGCATTTCAGAGTTGAGATCCATAAGTGGTAGGTGAGAAAAATGTGTGCTTGTAATATGTCACGTAACAAGTTGCTTCTTCAAAGATTTCCTGCATCTTTTTTCTCTCCCCTTTTAACGGCTGCGGGATATATTTATTAATTTCTAGTAAGAAGTGTGATTGTCCAGACAAAATGCAGAGGAAGTCTGAGTATTCTTACAGTGTCACCATTTACATTTCTGCTATTTGTGGTGCAAGACCCTTTTTTTTCACAAGACCTTTTTATTCTGGAAACTTGGTATGCTCTTGCTCCAAGCCTGTTCAAGTGAGTGAGAATTTAGTTTATGTCTATGTTTAAGCATACCTGTTAAATCCTATTTTGAATGGGAGTGGATAATAGTGTACACCAGAAAACTACTGCAAACACAGCTTAAACAAGATATGCAGGGCTACAAAGGGAAATGGAGATAAATGTAACTTAGATGGCAAAAGTTAGTTAAAAATTAGTTAACCCCTACAGCGTACATTTCCGACATTGCTAAGGTAGAGCAACAGGTTTCTAAAGTCCTCTAGCAAACAATTTTGCAGATATAATAATCTATTTGCTTCTTTTAATGTGTGCTTTAGTGTTTTAATTCTTTTAATTGTGCTAGGTAGTCCTAGAAGGTGGTTTAGACTTATTGTCTCCACTGATGTTATGGGAAACTGATAGAAGATACTTACTGACAAGTGGAGCACATCTGGCTCCACAAAAATCCCTCAAATTCTGGAACAGCAAATGAAGGAAGTGTCACTACCTTTTTAATAGAATCCTTGTGCTTAGAGCATTTATCTCAAAAAGTGGAGACTTGGCTACCTAGGCCTTTTTTCAGACTGAAGGAGTTCAAATCCACATCTCATAACAAAGTTTTGATATTGGGTCTCAGAGGCCACATCTGTTGCTGGGTGAAAGCTGTTGAATTTGGAACAGCCATTGACTTCAGAGGGTTTACAGAGCTGAAATTTAATTGCCAATCTGAGCCAGAGTTGATGTCCAAATGTTCCTTCTATAGTCAACAAAAGAGGGAGGACTTTCTAGTGGGTGATTCATAGCAGTCACATAAGGTTCACGTATTTCTACTATGTTTGGTACCTACAGCTGTCTGTATTTGGCTGTGGCAGGGACTTTTTGGAAAGGCTTAAAATAGCTAAATTGAAATTGTGCTTGACTGAGTCCTAGAGGAAAATCTGCTTTACCCTTGTTTATGTGATGCTGCTTCTCTTGTATGTTGACAAAGAATACCATGATCTCTATGCTCCTCTCTCACAACACTGAAAACTTCACAATTTGCACTTTGCTCCAGATTTAGACTGTTTTTCAGCGGTTTCAAAATATTTTTTTTGTTGTGTTTCTAGCTTCTGGAACACTTTGCTGTCGGGCTGAGGGCAATGGATGGATCAAGGACTGTTTCTTCTTTAAGGCATGCACTTCTGTCTGCTTGCCATGAAAGTTTTTATGACCATAGCCTATTATGAGGCAAAGATAAGACATTATGCCTTTCCAGCACTTGCTGGCTTGATGAAAGGCAAGGTCCAGTGTTCTTCTAGCCATGTTAGTGACCGTTACCAGAATAGTCTGGCTTTGACCAGGGCATGCTTGCTTTCTTAATAATCAACAAATCTGGTCTGGAAGGTGCCTTGATCTTGCTCTCAAAATCTGTTGTAGAGCTGTCCAGTTACATTTTGACATCACTTTGCTAGTAGAAAGCCTGCCGCTAGTGAGAAACCATAGGTAACAGTGCTGTGATCTTCAGTGAGGAAGGGAAGATCCTTAAATCCCCTTTCACTTCTTTCAGAGCAGTTCCAGCTTTGCCACAAGCTGTTTGAATGAGAGTTCAGTATCATAGAGGTCAATACGTGGCTCTTGCCATGGAAATGTCTGACTTTTGCCCTTCCCATTGAAGAGGCTGCCATGGTGGTGTTTCCTAAGGAAATGCAGCCAGCGGTGCTTGAGGGCATGCTTCCTTGGTTAGAAGTGTAGCTTCAAGGTCATGGTACACTCAGTGAACAAGTCAAGAGCAAAGTCTTTAACCAAGGCTTGCACAGCTTTCATTTCTGCTTTCTTTCCTGAGTAGAAAGATGAGTGAGTCTTGATTCAGGACAGCAGGATTTTGCTCAGCAGAAGAGTGTGTATGTGTGGTGAGGATGGTACCCTGCTTTCTTTGCTTTCCCCTTCTAGTACAACATCATAAATGTGAGTGGACTGGAAACAGATTTGTCATTCTTAATGGCTTCTTTTTTTTCTTTGTTTTTCTAGGAACTAGTTCAGGATCAAAACTAAAAGTTCCTGAGCTGAGTATAAATGGCACACAGCACGTTGTTCAAGCAGGCCAGACTTTAAATCTCACCTGCAGGTAACCAGCTGAGTTGGATTCTGATCATTTGGCTAGGAGTTCATACACCTGACACTTTCTTTTTTTGTAACTGAAATTAGAAAAAAATGAAACCTTGTGTTATGGGGAAAGGTGGAGAGTGAACTTCAATGGCAATTGTTTAATAGTTCTTTGTTGTTTCTGTTGTTGTTGTTTTTGGAAAACAAGATAAAAGACAACCCCAGAAATAGCCTGATATAATAAAAAAGAAAGCTTGGGAACTGGAGCTATATAATTGTGGCCCAACATAATTGTTTCTGCTTCCTTATCTGTATTTGCAGGGGGGAAATGGTTCATTCATGGTCTTTGCCTGAAACTCTAAGTAAGGATAGCGAAAGGCTGAAAGTAATTAAATATGCCTGTGGAAGGAATGGGAAGCAGTCCTGCAGCAGTCTGACCTTGAGCAGAACTCAAGCAAGTGACACTGGAAACTATAGCTGCAAATACCCAACAAGCCCAGCAAAAAAGAAGAAAGAATCTACAGTCTATGTATTTATTAACGGTAAGATTATGTTTTTTAATTCTTTTTGGTACTTGTACTTTGATACAGCAAAATGGATAAATAAGGCAGTTCAGCTGTGGTTAAATACAGAGGTTTGATGTTTTTCAGCCTTGCAAAATGTCACGATAATTTACCAACTAATGTACAAAATCTACTTTCAAAGAGCTTGCCAATACAAATACAAATGTTTTATCTGTTGGGGAAAAAAGTGAAGAAAGAAAAAGACACAATCCAACCAGTCTGTTAGAGTGAATAGAATTTCACATGGAAGTAGACTAAAAGTGAATCTGTGAAATGGATATTAGAGAAATTGTATATTATAGAATTGGATGGTGACTGATGAAAACCATGTATGTGGTACAACACACACTTTAGCTTGACCATGTAAGATTATAGATTTCTAGGCAGCTGACAAATGCCAAAGTTGTCTGTTCAGATCACTGAATTACCTCATGCTGTAGAAAGTTCCTATTTGCATGATAAGTCACATTAAAAAATATACTCTGTAGCCCACATTACACAGATTGTAAAAATAAATAAATGGAATCAAACTAACCACGGAATTGTATTCAGTAAGCAAATGTTGTGTAATGTATGGGAAATGCTGGAATTAGGTCAATTAGGCTATAACAGAAATTGCTTTCTGGTTCTCTTTTCTTCCAGGCTATTAATCAGTCACTTCTCAGAACAGGCAAATTCAATAGACACAATAATAAAAGAAGAAACTTTAAACACTTTAGGGATTTTATGTAATTTAATATTTCAGTTTTTCTTGATTTTTACAGAATAAATTTGAGAGATTACTGTGAGATATCAGGATTCACAGATTTTGAAAGCTTGTGCTACAGAGAACATGCTACTGGAAGTTTTCCAAATTATGTGTCTGCTGCTTCTAACAAGTTCACATCAGAGTGAATTAGCCTTTGTTTTTATTTTATGACACAAAGAGTAGGGCTGCTGCTGTGAAAAAAATGGAATGAAGTGAAACTCTCATTACAGTGATAGAAAATAAGATAGCTCCACTCATTATTGTGTGTTGCTTTATTGTGAATTATTGAATAATTCATGTCTTCATCTGGCTTTCCATCACTGAAATACACTGCAGAGTTTTTCTCACCCAGCTGTTTTTTGTTGATTGATGATTCACTGGATATCCAACTACAGATGCATCCATGGAAGCATAACCAAAGTAGGTTATTCATTTAGTGACCAACATTTCCTGCTGCCTAGGAAAACTTAAAATTTTCGTGGATGTCTTTGGCAAGTTTCCCATCGTGGAACCTTCTTGAGCCTCCCACCTTGGATACAATCTCTGTCTGAGATCTACCCACAATCCTCTCTATTCATCACATGAGAAGAGCAAGAATGATTCTGACTCTGACTGAGAACCTCTCTGCTAAACTCACTTTATGATATAAGAGATTCCTTTACATTCTCTTGGTCTCATCCCTGTTTGATGTATTCATTTTTCTGAATTTTTACAAAATGGAAGATACAACCGTTCCTTTGACTTCTATGAAGCTTGCCTGTGTCTGAAAGAAATCCTCAGTTAGGTGTATGTGAAACAAGATTATGTGCCTAATTCAGATGGTAATGAGACAGAAACAGATCACTGGAGAAACAGTTTTGAGACAGCCTCTTCCTTGCCCTGCCCAACTCCCACCGCCCAATCACTTAAGGAAGATTGAGTGTCTTGGTTTTGTTGATTTTTCAAGGACATTTCATCATTAGATGCAGATATCCCTGCTGAAGATAGGATTAGATTATATTTCTCCTCCTACTTTGCAAAAAAAATAAAATTGTTTAAGAGGCAAACCTGTATCGAGCTAGACCTCTTTGACATCTTAGTTTTATGAATCTGACAATGCTTTTGATTGAAGACCTAAGGTGGGGAAAGGTATATTAGTTCTCCAACACTTTACAAGTTCAGAAAGAATTGTTGACTTGCTTGAAAAGAAAGAAGGTATTGAGAACCCAAACTCACCCTTTCTGATCAGTGTAGCATTAGCATTTGGAAAGAAAAAACTTAATGAATCTCTTAATACATATCATTATTTCTGTGAACATGCATGAAATTCATTTACCTGTCTCAAGGGAGTTGAAATGGGAGTGACAAAAATCTCTGTGAAGACTACTTTTCTTTAATTTAGTTTTATTTAAAACAATTTTTTTGGTGGTTAGGAAATAAACATTTGTAAAATTTGTGTTCCTTCTAGTTTTGTATTGTTTCCTGTGGCAGGACGTTGTGTTAGTCCATTTCCCATAGTAGCTGCATGTGGATCATTGAGGTGCCTGTTTCCCATGTCTTAGCATGCTTCAGATGAGAACAAATAGTTGCTATTTACAAACACAGAATCCAAATCAGGAAAGTTGATATTGTTTGTACAGGAAGTCATCACTTATTGTTTTTAAAATGTTATTCATTTCCGTAATTAGAGTGATACTGAATATGAACTGCATTTAAAAGAAAAAACAAATGTAATAAACCCAGCAAGTCCTTTGGTTCAGTAATGAGCTCACTCTCTGGCAGAAGATGAGATTCTATAGATAAAAACTAGATGCAAGACCATGAGAAGGAGACTGCAAGTCCCATGTACCCCAGGATGACTTGAAGCATTCTTGAAGTCCCGTGTTTGGGTGATCAAGAACAGGCAGGCTGGTGACTTCTCCCTGACACCACCCTTCTTTCAGCTGGAGAGGTCACTGCTGAGTTGCACAGGGTAGTGAGTGCACAGTGTGTGCTGTAACAACTTTTGACCACACACAGCTCAGGAATTGAGACATCAAGTAAGGGAACTGAATTCTGTTAAGAGCTTTGTACTTTGCTCTAAGAAAGCCAATGGCCTGACTTCTACCATGAGCCATGGGAAAAATCTGAAATGAAGCAAAGCCTCTTTGCCAGTTTCTTCGCTGTCTCAGACCCAGAGCTGTTCAGATCTTTGTTCTGTTATGCAACTACAGCCTAGTAGTAAAATGGAAAGCTCTGTAATGAACTCTCATTGCATACATTGGAGTGAGGCATAGTGAATTTTCTGCATGAAATGAGATAATTATAGCATAAAGACATTTAAGAGATGAAATTATCAGCAGGCTGTTGTGAAACCTATGTAGATTTCCCCAGGGACAGTGCTAAAGGCTTTTCTTTCTGCCTGCCTTTGTTCTGGTATCTCTAAGACATTCTTTTCCAGTTACTGGAGCTCATTCACATTCTTCAGAAATGTTCAGTTCTCTTCATTCTCTACGCTCATCCTCTCTTGCCTTTGATCAATTGTTCTTGTGATATGACAGAGGAAAAGCATATAAATTCAATTACATTGATAGATGAAGGTTAGATTTTTGCAAGAATCTAAACAAATTTTGATTCCAGTTGAAGTGTTGCTACTTACTGTGATGAAGACAGCTTTCAGCTATTAATATGCAAGAGTAACGTCTTGTTCTACTGCAACTGTTATGCAGCAGAATTGTACTTGGCTTCAAGGCATTAGTCCATTTCTTGGTCAGTGATGTTCTCCCTCTACTTGTCTCTCCTCACACTCTTGCTGTGCATGTCTTCCAACCACATACTTTTGCTATCAAAGTGCGGCACTTCAGTCAAGCACCATTCAAAATAATTCTGTTTTAAAATCAGATTTCTAGGTTGAGTCAGTTGTATATTCTCCTTCTGTACTTAACAGAGAGAAAAAAAAGGACCTTCTGGTAAATATTTGTCATCACTGACTTCACAAGGAATCTGGAGAACAAGCTTAGAATAGAAGTATTGCGTTGACATGATTTAAGTCAGGTGAGACTAATCAGAGTTGGGTAATTAAAGATACAAGTCCTGAAAGTACTTGTACTTGCCAACACATATAATGTCAAACATGTCGATTGTTTTTGACTTAAGATGTGTCTCAGGTTGGACAATCAAAAATGAAGAGCTTTAATGTTAGTGAAAGTTTCAAAATGTAAGCTTTTAAAGTGCCAAAACATCTGGGGTTTTGAGTGCATTTTCAAACTCTAGAGTTGGATTCTGCAAGTGCTGAGCATAAGGCATCTACTTGGGAGGTCCACTTGTTGACAGCTAGTTAGATCCAGCCTCAGATCTGACATGGATGTAAGATTTAGCTTGAATGAATTGACTCCTCTAACCCTAAGGTACGATGTTGCAGAACAGGGAGGGCATCCAAAGAATTCCACGAAATGATCTCTTAAGATCAGAAGTGTCTAAGTCAAAATAATTCAACACGTGAAAAAAGCAGTAAGACAAAAGACCCATAAAGATAACAGAAAGGGAGATTTTCTTTTTCTTCTTCTTACTCAGAAATAATGTATTGACATAAGAACCTGCTGAGGCCTGGGAAACTTCCTTCCCTGTGCCTTTTTTCTGTGTTTGCTTTTGGCACAGTTTTAATGTATGAGCAGTACGGTTTTGGCTTACATTGTCAGAGTCAATAATATGATAGTGCTTCTGTTATGAAAAGGAAACTAGTTGAAATTAAGCTATGCTACAGCTGTATCAAGTATGCGGACACATTTTTAGTATCTGATGAGATTCCTGTTACAAGACAGAGCCGTCTAGGACTTGCTGACGTCAATTGCCTATAATTGCCATGCTTTTGTCATTGCGTGTTCGTGGACTTCACATCACAGTACGCTGTGTGGAGCGGAGCATGTGTGGGGCCCTTGGCAGCATCGAAGACCATGCACTAAGCCCTGTGATGTCCTTATTCCTCACCAATGCTTATGGCTCCTACTAAAACAGAAATGCATATCCAAGATCAACTATCATGAAGGAGGGATACATCTGAAAAAGGGTTCCATTAGTGTTCTCTAGAAAGCCTTTCTAGAGATCTCTTTCTGAACATAGTAATTGCTCTGGTGTGGATTTCCTGGCTCATATGGGTAAGAATATATTTTTCCTTTAGAGTTTTAATCACATTTTCTGTGTGTTATGGACCTATGTCAGTGATAACATAGTATGAATAGCCCAAAGGAAAACAAACCAATCTTACCTGAAAATCATTGTGCAGTTATGCTAGCAATGCTTTGTGTCTGAATGTGCACCAGATAGAAAGTATTCCACTCCTTTTTATTTTTATTTTCCATGGAATTCTGTGATTATTAATTTATATCTAACGTCTTCAAGGTTTGAAATCATTTGAAGAGTACTATTTTAAAGGCTAAGAAGGGGTAAGAGTGGAAAAGGCCTTCCTGCAGATGAGTGTTGTGCTTCCAGACATACAAAATGGGATGGTTTTTCTTAAGGAATGTAGATGCCTACATGTGAGCAAGTTTAAAATTATGTCCTAGGACATAATTGTAAAACAGGTGCCTAAAATAGATCAGATGACTCTCTTGGCAAAATTCTTTCCCCCCAGTAACAACACTAAGAGTTTGACCTTCTAGCTCAGTGAGAAATGTCTGTATTTTAGATGTATGAGATGATTGGCATCCTTGGTGTGCAGGATTCTCCTCAAATTACTCCTGAACAACTGTACTAATTTAGCTGGGATAAATAAAGTTAGTTAGGGTGAATCCCTACAATGGAAAGAGGAATTTGGCAATTGGCCCAATAACTTTAATGAAGTTTGCGTGTCTGTACTTTAGTAAAGACTTTGTCACTTTTCATATGCACGAGGGAGAAGGGTGTTATGTGGATGTGAGGAAGCTGGTTTGGCTCTTTTAGCCTGAAAAAAAAAAAAATCTTAATGATGTGCCAAATGTAAGTAGGGATTTTGGAAGAACTTCAGAGGACAGACTTTCAGAGATTTCAAGGAGCTCAGACTTTCCTGCAGGGACTTTTCATCTTGCAAAGATATGTGTAAGTACTCTGACTTGCATAGCTCAGATCATTAACAGCAAAACAATTCCCGAAACAGTAGCTGAAGCTTATGGAAACAAAGAACCTCTCCATCTTTCCTGAATTTGGTATTTCAGTGTTGGCTAATTCAGTTGTTTGTGAAAACCCCATAAATAGCCTAGGCAGGTTACTGATACCAGACATAATATTGCTTGTTTAAATCTCTTACCAAGTTTGCATCAGGCTGCCAACCAGCTTAATAAAGAGCTGCTATTTATGTTCTTCAACAATATAGCAAGTGACCTTCATGGATTTTGTAATTTCATGAATGCTCTTTGTGGTTTCTTGTTGATTGTAACTGCGAGATATTGTAAGGAACACAGTCAAACCAACATACAGTCATCAATTCCACGTCCAGTTTAAAAATACACTAAACTGACTTTGAAAGTAACCTTTGACATATGTAAATATTCTGGCCATCCATCTTTCATTTTGCTACCCTTACAAGCAGCTCTGAGGAAAAAATGAAAACACAAACAGAAATTCCAAACCCAAGGTGAACTCTTTTAGATCTTCCATCCAAATCCCAATGGAACTCAACGTGTAATGTTGATGTGGTCTTTAAGATAGGTGAATCCATGATATTCCTTTCATGTTTAGAGTTTCTGAACGCAAAACTGAAAGAAGCTGGCCCAGAAGACCAATGGCGGGAGGTTAGGTCATCCCAGATGTGCTGACAGACAGTTGTTCAGGGAAGGATGGCATTTATCTCCACTCAGGAAGGAAGTGGGATGAAATGTAGCATGAGCCATTGCAATACCTAGGGCTATGATGTGAGGGAGAGAGGAAAAAAGAAGAAAGGAGAGCTGTTATTTGAGGGACAGAAGGACTGCACATTGTGGGCATACCCCTGTCAGTGTTCTGCTGTGGGTTCAGCTTTACCTAATTCAGGCTGATAGAGCCTGCACCAGGTTCTGGTCTTGAGGCACTGAGAGTATCCCCTTATGGTCATTAAGACAGAAGGAGGATAAAATCAAAGGGAATCAGGAAAAGCCTCCACATTCATTATGAAAACAAAACTGTGCTAGGAAACATGATGTGTATTTCTTTTAATCAAAAGCAGGAAGACATTTGGAGCACTTGGGGCCATCGATTGCCCTCCGGCCCATGGCGGAAGTTTCCAGTGATGTCAATGGGAGCTCTGCACGCGAATAGCGGGGGCATGCAGACGCCTTGGCGTAACCCTGCAGGGACTTACCAAGAAAGGCTATGATCAAGCTTTAAAGCCTACCCAGAGCAGCCAGGGCGTTTAGTTGACTTTTTATAGAGCACTTCATTGACTTCTCCAGGCATCAATGTGCATTTCCATTGAAGAAGAACGAAAAAAAAAAGGCCAGGCATGGTGTTTTTTGCTTGTTTCCTGTCCCTGCCTTTGGATGGGCAGGAACCCTGTGAGGTCTGGGCTGCACAGCCCCCACTGCCTCAATATTGGCATCAGTCAGTGGTGACACTGTGTCTGCAGACAGCACCGGTAGTCACCAGAACAGCTCTTCCTCACACTTAGAATGATCTGGAGATTATGATACAGGAAACTACTTTGCAAAGCTTGCTGGTTTTAGGCAGGAGCTCTTAATTTTGTGACAAAGACAAACGAGTCTTTGGGGACTAGTAAATCCATTTGTCTGCTGATGTTAAGGGGTGGGTGACCTCTTCTGTGGCTGCAGCCCCTGAAACAAAAAAGGTTCTTTTCACGATGCTACAAACAGGTTCATTCTTGGTCTTTCCTTGAATCGTACTGCAGAGGAAACGTCAGCCTAACAAGTCCTTAGGGTATTTTTTATTACATACGCATCCTCTATTACTCATAAGTTCCTTTTGCAATCTCAGTGGACATTTAACACCTAGTATTAAATACAGCATTGTGACTTTCATTTCAGAAAGTTTGTGTAACAACTTCATTAAATCTCTTCAGGGAAACTTTTTCTGTATCCTAGGGTAAGTTTGAGATACCTTAGGACTCTCCCCTGTGTAAGTTAGAGCAGAATTTGCTTCCCTTCCTGTTTGATGCCTCAAACAAAAATATTACTTCAGATAAGAAGAAAAGAAGATCCTAAGAGCAGAACAGTTTTATGACAGTATGAAGTACAGATGATACTTTTGAAAAAGAAACAAAAGTGATATATTTGAAGAACTACTTGAGTGCACATAGGTCAACATACAGAAGTCTGGGACCAGAGCACTTCAATAAAGTATTAAAATTTGAGGTTTTATGAAGGGTCAATTCTTTCTAGCTTTACTCATTTCATATCCAAGAAAAGCTTCCATTGTTGTTTATAAGACTTCTGACTGAGTGAAAATACTAAGATTTGCCTGAAAAAACATTGAAACTGTGGATAAGCATGGAATTAAGATCTGAGTGTTCCATTTTTTAAAGGGTTAAAACCCAAACATTATGTAAATTTTGAGGTAGTCTATCTGCAATATGAGTCAAACCAAACCTTCAGATCTGAACACCTGCAAAGAAGATTTGAACCAGAGCCTGTGGCTTGAGCCCCTCTTTGTTAAGTGGCCCAAACAATAGCAGCAGCAGTGTTCCCTGTTCCCAGCGCAAGCTATTTATGACAATGCCCTTTGTTAAAGGGATTGTTCAAGGGACAGTAAATTACTCTGCCAAGCTTTAGTTATTGAGTCAAAATGAATTAATGTTTTCCTGGCATTTTCATTTACCTTGTCGCTTAAAAAAGAGACATACAGGTATTGTGGTAGTGGGAAGGAGGAGAATAATTAACTCTTGCCAGTCTGTATGCTGAGTAGTGAAAACACTGGATAATCACAGTAGGTTCTTTGGTGGATCACAGTAGATTCCTGGTGAAATCAGTGTAAGATTCGCCTCTCAGTTTCCTTGCAGAGAGCGAGAACATGTCCTGGTGTAGGAATTTCCTCATAAGCTAATTTCATCTCACTTCCCCTATAATCACTTCTTCTAGTGACAATAAAATACAAATGCCCTGAAATAAGAAACACATATCACAGCAGTAGAGGTGATGGAAAAAAATGTACTTCAGCTGTCCTGGATTTTAAAGGAGATACCAAAATACTGCTATTTGTATTGCATGCTAAATATATTTTCAAATATTTAATAAGATTTTGCTGAACTCATTCAAGATAAAAGTAAACAGAAGCTTGATTTGATGACTTTGTGTAGCTTTTGTTATGGGCAGTGTTAGTCTGTTCTTTCAAGGCTGTTTGCACCATTAGAATTTCCATACACTGTTTCAGATATTAACCTTTAAGTTAACCTTTAATAAGATTAACATTTAATAACATTTCAGATATTAACCTTTAATTTTTCTTCTCTTGCAGATACAGGCAATCCATTTGTAGAGATGCACAGTGATATACCTAAAATAATACACATGACTGTGGGAAGAGAAATGATCATTCCATGCAGAGTCACAGCACCAAATATTACTGTCACTTTAAAAAAGGTATTTCAATCCAAGCGTGCTCTGAAAGTGTTTTGTGGCTAATGGGATTTTATTTGTTTGTTTACAACTATCATAATGCTTTTGAAATATTTCAGCAATTCGGTATTTCCTCAACAAGCTTTCTGGGTGTCGTTATGTTTAGAAAAATTTCAACCCTGGAGGCTTTGTCTCATACGTCACAGAAGGACTTCAACAAATCTCTTACACTGGATGGGAATTTTCTAAAGAAACTTACACTTTTCGTACCATTTTATTAAATTTTCACTGACAAAGGTTTGTTAAGCCCAGGAAAGAATTCCTTGTTAGGAGAAGAGATTTCCTCCCACCTCTTCCTCTGCCCTTCCTCCCCTTTCCTCTTCTGTCCTTTGGAACAGACAGTAAGTGCAGTCCCTGGAGACTTACCAGGGCTACATAAGCATCTCTGCAAGCCTTTGCTCTACCTCACTCCCACCAACAGCTTTGCTGCTTCCTTTTACATACAAGTGCACTTATTAGACAATGGATGGCTTCTCTTTGTTAGGAAATTTCTGCATATTTTGAGACAGTGAGTCCAGCTTTAGGAAAACTAGATACTTTTTATGTTTTGATGAAACTGTTTCTTTCCTAGATTCCTTGAGGGTTACATGAGCAGCTAACTGACCTGTGTCTGTGTATTAAGGTAGCTTGTATCAGGACAGAGAATAAGGCTTCCCTTTTTAAAAAAAAAATATATCCTTTGTTTGGCTTAAAAATGAGGTGAAGGTGCTAGTAATGTTTTGTTTCTAAATAAAGGAAGCGTTGTATGTAGTGGCATAAGTGTTCACCATTGTTACAAGTAAAAGAAACATGTCTTTTTGTAGGATAACATGTAATTGTGCCAAATACCATCACTGTAAGATGCTTATGTACACCAATACAAGTTTTTGATTCCTCTTGATTATAGAGTTTTGCACCATCCACAGGTTTGATTCTGTGTTTTACCTGGACTTACAGGTTTACAAATTCTATCCATTGCTGCTTTGCTAATACAGATTTTGATTTTACCTCTTGGTTTCCACCTGTTAAAACATACGTAAGAAGATAATCTGACCTAGGATGTTACTGTGTGTATATACACACATTCATACATACACAAACATACATGGTTCTCCTGCAAGAAGTGCACCAAAGGTGGACGATGCACAGGATTCTGTGGCTATAGAATCAACAGTAAATCTACAGGGTGGATGTTGTAAAGCAGGGACTTATATGGGCACTGTAGTGCTGCATCTGAAATCTCAGCATATTGAATTCCTAACTGAGAAAATTCCTGCCAAGTTTCTCTCTTATCAAATAGAATAAAATATTTTTTCCTTCCTTATTTGGATGAGATTGAGACAAATCTAGTATCTTTTTTTCATATCAACCTGCCGTTAGCTTGGGATTGTGCTCTAAGGCACATCTTTACAGCATCAAAACCAGATGTAATACTGTGGGAAGGAGAAAGAGGAGGTGGAGCCAAGTCTTGAAAGAAAGGATTGGTTGCTTACATGTTTTGCATTCCAGGAAAAATAAATGCGTTCTCTACTTAATCCCAGAATTCCCTGAAGCATGCCAGCTACGATGCATTACATCATATCTTACTTTATTTATCATCTGTGACACCCTTATATGAAGATTCCAGTGAGTTTTCACTCACATAGCAATTAAGAGATGTGTTAAATGCGTTTCACAGCTGCAGGCGTACTGCTTCTGGAGAGCTGGCAAAAGGTGTTCTGTGCTTTCCATTCAGCAATAAGGAAGAAGCTGATGTCCCTGTAATGAAATCCTCTGGAGCTGGGAAGAAAACCCCAGTTTTAGAATCATTAGATTCTGCATTCTGTATCACCAGGAAGTAAAAATATGTTTTTTGGTAATGTCTCTCTTCTGAAAGGACACGGTACAGTTGTATGAGCACTGCCTCCAGCATTTTGCTCCTGTGCAGTGACCAATGTGGTCAGCACTTTTTTATCCATCTTTAATGCTGAAAATGTTTTTTAACTAAAGCTGCACCTTTACCTTAGTCAGCCCTTTTGAAGTACTGTATTACTCTAACTTCCAGAGCAAACATCTGTACACATTATATTCTGTAGCGTGGGAATGATATACAACATAGGAGGAGTCTTAAAAATCAAGAAGCTTGTAAAACAGTGATTGAGAAATGGGGGTGGATAGTTTTATCCCAATTTAAAATACAGCCTTCAGGTCCTGTTATAACCTGTATCTGCAGCAGTTCATGGCCTTTTCTCTTTCTCATCATATGAAGATCTGTGAAATCAATTGAGAGTTTTGATTTAATGCTGGATAAACAGATAGCCAGAGCCTCTGAAACCATCATTCTTATCCATATGACTGAGGAGTGACCTCATTAATGTTTACAAATATGTAAAGGGCAGGTATCAGGAGGATGGAGCCAGGCTGTTCTCAGTGATGTCCAATGATAGGGCAAGAGGCAACAGGTACAAGCTGCAACATAAGAGGTTCCAAAGAAACATTAAAAAAAAACTTCTTCACTGTGAGGGTGACGGAACCCTGGCACAGACTGCCCAGATAGCTTGTTGAGTCTCCTTCTCTGGAGACATTCAAAACCTACCTGGATGAGTTCCTGTGTGACCTACTCTAGGAGGTCCTGCTCTGGCAGGAGGGTTGGACTGCATGATCTTTCGAGGTCCCTTCCAACCCTTAAGATTCTGTGATTCTGGCAGTTCCATTCAAAAGCTCTAAAATAAGATAAACCTTATTGCAACTAGGGTATCCCCTTCTCTTGCCTCTTCACTTACACTTACCTTGCTAAATAGAGGAAGCAAAAGAAAGAATATTGAGTTTTGCACACCTGCACAGTCTGAATTCTTAATAACACCCTCTCATCCTTCCCAAAGTGATGTTAAGGGGAAACATGAATGAAAAGACAAGCATTCAAAACTCTGATGTCCATTTTTACCATACTTTCAACTGACTTTTTCTGGTACAATCTGCCTTTGGAGACGTGGGGACTATATACTCTTGATCTTATGTATACACCCAAAACCTTATGGCAATGCTGTGTAGTGCCATCAAGTACCAGAAAGTTTCAGTGATTGGTGCTGAGCAAAGAAGGAGGCATAGCCTATACCGATAGAAACTGAAGTCCAGTTTGAAACAAAGTACAAAAAAGGTAAAAGGCCAAGACTGCCCTGGAAACCACAGTAAATTCCCTGTTTACTGCAGCCAACTCAACAATCTTTGAATGCTACTGACTGTCTGCTAGTACCCATCTGTAAGCTATGGTTTTAGCTGGATTTATCTTCTGCTGCTTCAGTGGATATCTCACTGTTCCAGGACTGTGTTTCTTCATAGGTTTTCTGCTTCTCTCGGTGATTAACAAATGACCAAGTTTTTTGAAAAGGCCTTGAAATGCATCATCCTTGCTCCAGATGGGAAATGGACCATGTGACCTCCACAGATCCCTTCCAACCTGAACTGTTGTGTGATTCTGGGATCCTCTGTCCAGTACATAAGAGTGATGATGTCATGTCTCTAGGTGGTGGCCTGGAAGCTGATTTAGGGCAGAGCAAAGCAAGTGTGCTTCTCTGAGAGTAAGAAACAGAGTATCTGAATCAGTGGGTTTGGTAGGGGAGAGCAGCATGGAGGAGAGCTGAGTAAGAAACTGAATTAAGTAAGGAGTGAGGGTAGGGCTGTGGAAGACTCTGAGGGTGAGCACTCAGCCACTGCATTTGTTCTCTTCTGAGACAAAATCTTGGAATTTCCATCCTCTGAAAGGGATTTGTTGCAGTACCTTGTTTCTCCCTGCCAAGACTCAGCCAGAGACCAACTGTGTCACCGTGGTATTTTGCTGCTCATAGACTAGTTTTCTAAAGTTTTCCTTACAGTAACTTAAAAGTGTTGAGTTAGGTTTTCATGTGTGACTGTGTCCATCTTTTTAGTCTCAAATCTGCAAAAAATTACACCAAAAAGTGTAGCACTAGCTGTTGTTGAGGGGTGTCGGATGAGTAAAACTGTGCAGAAAAAGACTTCCCTCAGGGGCAGGCGAGCTGGTTGAATATGAACTCACAGCTATCGTGTTCCAAAACAGGATGGTATGTATGGGCACTTCATTTCCAACACCTGGATGCTTCCTAGGTGTTTTGATTACTTTTCCATTCCTTGAGCAAGTCTAATACAAATTCAGTAATCCATCAATTAACTAGCCAATGTGAAGTGAATGTATTCCCTCGGAAATGTCAGAGGCTCTGACTTGACTCTTCACTGAATTTCTGAAAACCTTTATGAAAATCTATAGAGGCATATGCTCAGAAGCAGTTTGGTTTCCACCAAAGCAGCAAGAGGATGAATCTAATTGAAGGAGATGAAAGCATAACTATGAACTTGTTAAACCAAAGCTTGAGTATTTATTTTATTTAGAACAAGAAGGGCAAAAGAACTCTTAAGAGTCCAAGACACTGTTGACTGGTAGCCAGCAGTCTGTAATGTAATGAGCTATATTTATGTGTGAGTGTGTGAGTAACACACACTTCTCTGGTGTTTCACATGCTTATTATAGCATCTTATCAGCTGTTACAAAGATAGGGAATTCTACCACAGCATTTTGAGCTCTGTAATTATTGTTCATTTGATCAATCGAGCATTTCTATTGGAGGAAATGGCATGAGTGGGGGTGATCTCAAAGGTAGCTTTGGTGAACAGGCAGCACTGAAAGTGGTGTGTTTTGGGGAGAGGTTATACCACACAGGAAAGTGCCAGGCAACTACATTTCCCCCAGCCTCTGGCAACAACCCATGCTGGCATTAGCTATAGGAAGAAGAGGGCTGGCCAACACGTAACTTCTCTGCTCAAATAAAGGGGAAGAAAGAGATGAAGGGGACATAGTGAGACTGAGCACACAATGAGAGGTGATGGGAAGTGATGTCCTTAATTGACCCAGAGGTCTTTGCCGAGAGCATTAATTCACTCAAATACTCCTCTGTGCCATCTTTAAAAATACGTTGCTTTTACCAAAAAACATGCTTTATAAAAGTAAAGTCACATCCAGGCTTTGTACTCAAGGCTGATCTCTATATTATCCAAATGGGGGCATTTATTCTATTGATAAGGATTAACAACAAAACCATAATATGAGAACAGGAAGTCTTGCGTGAGCTTCAGTGTCTACGTTATGCTTTGCCTTTTCAGGGTTTTCTTGATACTTTATTAAAATAGGTCTTAAAACTCAAAGGATCCTGGTGTAAAATCTAATTTGTACTGCTGACAAAGCGAATAGTTGATCCCACATGGCAATATTTTAGTCTGTATTAGATTTTAGGTCTCAAGTTTAAAAACACCTTATGGCTTACACTAATGATTTGTTGTTCCCTCAGTTTCTGATGGACTTACAAGTACCAGATTTTTTAAATGTGCTGCATTTTAGAAAAAATTTCCATGTTTCTGTGGAAATGTGATGTATTTCAGTGTTTCAAAGCATCCTTTCAAAAATTTCTAGTCAATATGACTGTCCTCATTTAGTAAGGTCAGTAGTTCTCAATAAATGTGTCCAAGGAAGATTTATAGCTTTAAAATTTGCACTTTATGTTGTATGTAATGACTTAGAGAAGTGTAACTCTGTGACCTATTAGCTTTGGAACAAGCATTCTTGTCCTTAACTAACCAGCCCAGTCCTTCAGGCAACATAGAGGTGAGAAGCATGAGATTGAATCCTGGCAGGAATATGTTAAAGCCACAAAATAATGACAAATTAAGTCAGTTTGTCACCTCCATTGAAAAATGCGTATTTTTGTCTCAGTGGTGAAAGCAGGATACTTAATTGAGAAGGTTTGCCAAGATGAGCGCTTCAGCTGCCAACTGAGAGCCAACAGAATAGCAGCCTGAGCGCTGAGACTAATGATAGTGTCAATCTATTGTGTCATAAATTACATCCTGTTATAAATAATGAAATCTTGGAAACAAATAAAACATTCACATTCTTCACCCGGATTTTTTCCTCTATTTTGTGATGAAAATGTGACTTGAAAAATCTGCATAATTAAGTGTCATCCTTTCTACTTTGATTGGCAGTTTTTAGGGTGGTTTTTTTCCTGTTCTTTTTTGTTAGACTGCTTTGATTAGAGAGTGGCACGAGGATGAGTTGTTTTTATGGTGTGTGTTTGACATTTCCAGATTCCACGTGAAACCCTAATTCCTGATGGTAAGACAATAATCTGGGACAGCACGAGAGGCTTCAGAATACCTAAGGCAACCTACAAATTCATAGGACTCCTGAGCTGTGAGACAATCGTCGGGGGTCACAAGTATAGCACAAAGTACCTAACGCACCGAGAGAGTAAGAAGTGTTCTCCACTCCTCATCTTTTCATCAAGCACTCTGCCCTGGTGACATTATTAACTTTTCTTTCTCTTTGTCACATGCAGCCAACACAATTTTTGATGTTCAGTTGAGCACCCCACGTCTTGTCAAGTTGCTGAAAGGAGACATGCTGGCAATTAACTGCACTGTCACTGCAGCCTGGAACACCAGAGTGCAGATGACATGGACTTATCCTGGAGAGGTGAGTATTGTAGTTGGAATGAAGAAAGCAGGGGTCTCCAACAGATCATGCAGTACCTGGCACCCTAGGAGGAATTTTGTCATGAAATGCTTGCCATAATTCACATTCTATCATTTTGACCTGTGCTGACATGCCTTTAAAGGTTTCTTTTTTTTTCTTTCTGGGGCTCAATTGAATAAGTAAACATGTTTACACGATGTTTTCTGGTTTATATTGCATAATCACGAGTGAACGCTAGAATAGTTTCATCCCTGGGACCTACGTTGTGACTTGGAGAAGTGGTAGAAATTTTTCATCCGACCCCAGACAGGGTTTCTTTCTTGTGACAAATACGTTTTTGATGAGGCTGTCTTTCTCAACACGTCCATTTAAAAGAGTGGCAGACAGTCAGGCACCTAACCAGAGAATGTTTAGAAAAGATATTTTGATTTAGCCAGCCAAAATCTCATTTGTTAAGTGTCACATGAACAATGCTCTTGTTTTGACAACTACAGGAATGATCTTGAATGTGCTCCTCCTCCCCCCACTTTGGGAGCATCCTCATAAATATTTGTTGCTTACAGAATAACTACCAGGGAGCTTATGTAAAGCTGATATGAAATTTGACATTATTTTAAGGTTTACAACTCCCATTCCTTTCATGTCAATTTGATTTATGCTGGTGATTCAAGTCAAGATCATTTATTGTCACTCGTGCCTAATCACAAGCTGAAATTATGATTACATTATATAGGGAAGATTAATGCAATTGCCTCTTGCATACTGTAGACATTTTCTCTGGCATTTTTTCACTTCAGAAATAAACAACTTAGCAACCAGAAATGCTCCAAATATATTATACGTTACTCATTACTGCCTTACCAAGCCCTAACTGGGCACTGCACTTGTGAAATTCTGCTTTGTTTTTATTTGGATGGTAACTGAAGGGTGCTCAGTGTTTATAAGACACCAGTGATGTCCTGGGTTAAATAAACTTTGAGGCCAAAGGCTGAGGGGGAGTTGCAGGAAATAACTCCTCAGACTCACATTATCTTCAGTTCCACCCTGTTATTCCCTTGCCAAATGTAGTCCCTTTTCTGTCTATAGCGCTTCCAGAATTCTCCACTTGTTGTGTTACTGCCTTTTTCTTCTATATGTCTGCTGGCTATGAACACCGAATCCAGGCACCAAGCTATGTGGCAGTATCTCCAGAGATTTTTATGAGCATTGCTGCATAAAGTGTCATGGGGAGCAGGGCATATTGGTATGGTAACTGAAGGGGTGATCTTCTTCTTGAAAGAACTAGTTGGGATGCTATTACAACTTTAGTGAAGATAGAAATAAACTGCCATATAATGTTACTTATTGACTGGAGCATCTTCCTTATGAGGAAAGGCTGCGGAAACTGGGGCTGTTTAGTCTAGAGAAGAGGAGAGTGAGGTGCAATCTCATTAATATTTATAAGTATCTAAATGCTGGGTGTCAGGACGTTTGGACATCGTTTTTTTCTAATGTATCTAGCAACAGGACAAGGGCTAATGAGATGAAGCTGGAACACAAAATGTTCCATTTAAACATAAGAAGAAACTATTTTACTGTGCAGGTGAGTGAGCCCTGGCACAGGCTGCCTGGGGAGGGTGTGGAGTCTCCTTCCTTGGAGGTCTGCAAGACCCTCCTGGATGCATTTGTGTGTGACCTGATCTAGGCAGATCTGCTTTAGCAGGGAGATTGGACTAGATGATGTCTAAAAGTCCCTTCCAACCCCTACCATTCTATGGGTCTCTCTCTGCTCCAGCACACTTCCTTCTCTCTTTCCTCACTGACCTTGGGGTCTGCATGATCACTTCTCCCACTCTTACAACTCCTTTCTAAAGGTCCCTTTCAACCTCTACCATTCTATGATTCTATAAGTCTAATTTTTTTTGACCCTCTGGAAATGTTAGGTATCTTTTGCATATTTATGCTGTACAATGGTAGGATGGCAGTACAGTAAAATAAAAATCTTAGTAATCATGAAAATTGGTTTGATTAAGCTCACGCTTCTTCATATTTGCTTTTGTAGGCAAGGAAGAGGGGTTCTGTAACACAACGCATTGACCAGAAGAATTCAGAAGCCAATGTTTTTTACAGCATCCTTGTTGTTGACAAAGTGCGTGATATTGATAAAGGCCAGTATACCTGCCACGTGAAGAGTGGGCCATCAATCAAAGCTGTTAACACAACAGTCATTGTTTATGGTAAGAAATATTCCCAATTTGTACTAAGTTTATTCATATGACATCTTTATGCTGTGACACAAAGTGGAAGTGCATTTGTAGCACATTCATCATGGGCAGAAAAAAAGAGGGAGACCAGAGAGACTACGTGCCTCTTCTTCCATGAATGTTTTGTGTCGTCGTCAATAGACATATTAACCTTCATTTTGATCACTCTTGTCTGCTAAATACTGTGATAATCCAGTCCTCAGTCAGTTCTGGCAGAAGCAATCTTAAACTATAACTAGGAAATTTAAACTGTAACTTGGAAAAAAAAAATGTACAAGCAGAATTTAAACAGAAGAATCCCGCTTCCTCTTCTACTTGTTGTTTTCTATGAAAAATTAAGATTAAATAAGTACACTAGCTCTGCATGGAGCAAATAGCTGCTAGACCATTCAAAAAAACCTCACAAAAATGAAACAAGCACAAGATACTGCAAGTCATTAATATGGTTTTACTGTGGGAGCCTTCAACAAGTTCCCAAAAGTCTGCTTGGGCCTGCCATGAAATCTGGAAGTTTTCAATGTACATGGCAAGAGTGAGTAAATATTATGCTTGTTTAATAGATATCCAGCATCTTTATGCTGTTCATAATGTGAGTAAATATTGCACCATAAGTTCTATCAGAGGGACATTTGAACAATTTTTCATGTTTTGAATGTTTTATTTTGCTCAAGTGCAGTTTGAGGAGGAAAAAAAGAAGAGAGACATTTTCCAATCTCTTGTATGAATATTGTATTTTATTGCCTCTGGTAAATCCCATCAACTTTGCCAGAGAGTTTGAAATCTGAGGCAGAACAACTGGAAAAGAACAAATTCCAGCAGGTTGAGATTGTTCCAGTGAAGTGATAAAGATTTGTTTGTTTGATGAAACAGTTCTGTCTGACAGAATATTTTCTTTTGGAACATTGATTTCTTATTGGCCTTTAGGAGTGGAAGGGTCCTCTGATCAGCTAGTTCAGCTTTCCATGTACCATGAACCACTTTATCTCAGTGTCTTTTTTTTCCAGACTGGAGCACAGTGTGGATTTGGCTAGAGGGTATCTTCTCCAGGCAGATTCATGGCCTGGGAACTGTATCTGTTTCCTGTATATTTGTGGTTAGGTTTTATTGTTGCTGTAGCCATGTGGGAACACCAAAATTATTAAAGATCATTTTTATTTGGATTCCTGTTCTCTTCAGTAGAACAAGTCTTTTTGCAGGCTGAAAATCAGTAATACAGTGCACCATTTTTCTTTTGTTTAAGATAAAATGTTCATTCATTTGAAACGTCGAAGAAAAACTGCGCTGGAGGCTGTAGCTGGAAGAAAATCCTATCGTTTGTCAATGAAAGTGAAGGCATTTCCCTCCCCAGAAATTATATGGTAGGACAACAATTACTTCCACATACGCATATTGGACTTCCTAGATGAAAAATACCATCTTGGCAAAATATTCAAATAAGCCCCCTTGCAAGGCAACAACTTGCAAACCGGAGATAATGCGATTGTGGAGTTTCATTGGAAGTTTCAGAGTTGCTCCTGTGTTTTAGTACTTCCTGAGAACATTATGTCCATTTTGCAAGTACAAAAAAAGAGATTTGTAAAGCTTAAAGCTCATATGCTCAAATATGTTAGATATGTCTTGTTACTGAAATCAGCAGACACTCTACAGTTCTCTACCAACCTTGACTGAAGTGTTGCATCCAACTTCCCTCAGACCTAGATGAGACCTGAACTTGCTTTTCAGACAGCAGGAAAAAGATAAGAATGTTTTTATTAAATGAATTTACTGAGTTGAGTCATACAGATATGCACTATTAGAAAAACAATAGACGTTGGTTTTATTATGTGGTGATCTGCAGGTTGTAAACCTGCATTAGTGACCAGAACATTCACTTTGGCTCATGTATACTGTGCTAAGATATCTTTTGGACAGTTTTTTGTATTAACCCAAACCACTTTTATATAAAACAATGTTATCTATTCATGATCTCGAGTAGGATTTTTTTTGTTTGTTTAAATAACTTTAAATACCAGTAGCTCTGGCTCAATTCATTGCACTTTAACAAAGGGTCTATGACAAGACTGATTAAGAAAACAAACCATACATACATGAACAGTGAGAGTTCATGTTACTCACAGCCAGAAATTACTTTTGCTCGAAACATTTTGTTTTGTTTTACAACACCCTTACATTTATAGCCCCACATGGAGAATTATGGGGTGAAAGTGGAGCTGATGCTATCCATTTATACAGTAGTTTTTGTTGCTTAAATGTCTGGACTTGTTGACTTCTGAAATACAAAGAAAAATCTATTTAAACAACTTTTTTTTTTTGTTTATCACTTTGAGGTTGATCTAACATTGGAAGAAGTAGTCCAGAGAGGCTGTGGAGAGATTCTAAATCAGACTGAAAATAGTCTTGGGTAACCTTCTGATCTTGCTTTGAACAGGGGGTTAGACTAGGTGATCACCAGGGGCTCCTTCAGCCTCAACTATCCTGTTGTTCTGTGAAATACAGATGCAGTGCAATGCCTAATTCATAGTCTTTAAACAAAATTTTTAGTGCTTCTTTAATAACTAAACAATTTTTCTGTTAAATACTAAAAGCTATGAATCATTTTAGTCAAGTCCATCATTGTAGTGAAACTCAGTTGCAGTCTTCTACCAACATCTTATCAACCGTCATAGAGCAACCTACTGAAATGTGCTTTATGCTGTATTTTAAACTTTGAAGAAGACTGTTGTGCTTCTTTAGGACTCTGTGTGTGAACAAGAGTTAGTCATTTCTGTTGATTTTCTGTTATCTTTAGAAACATTCACTTGATAGCAGGGTATCTGATTCTTAAGCTGTTATCTAATCTATGTACTCTTCCTCTTCCTAAAATCACAGCTGTGCTGAGGCTACTGTAATACTTTGTCCCAGGATGTTTTCTGAGGTCATAAAGAAATGGTCAGAGCTGGATGATGCAGCTTTCCTCTACATGAATGACTCTTAACCAAAATGGTTGTCTTCTAGACTAAATGGCAGCACAAGCATGGAAAACTTTATAGTTGCAATTTTCACCAACTCTCTAATACTGTAGAGCCCTGTCAGATCCTTACCAAGTTTAATATATAGCATAATATTCTCCAAAGTGCTTTGTAAGTGTCAGTGTAAGTGTCACATTTGTAAGGGAAGGATAACCCTCTAGTAAACAGAATCTCAGACTATATATTCAATCCTTGCCCAAAGATGGAGAAATGCTGTGAAATGAGATAACACAGGCAGTTTAAGTAACAGTATTTGTCAATGTTTTTATTTCTGGAATTCTTTTAAACAGGTTAAAAGATGGGCTACCTGCTGCTGAAAAGTGTGCCCGGTACATGGTTAAAAACTATTCATTAATCATCAAGGATGTTGCTGAGGAAGATGCTGGAAACTACACTATAATACTGAGCATACGACAGTGGAACTTGTCCAAGAATCATACAGTCACTCTTACAGTAAATGGTAAGTTTACAGCGTGTTCACAGACTTCTCCTGAGCATGCAAATGCTGAATTTTCATCGAGTTATATTTTCATTGATCTTGCATGGCTCAGGTCATTGTGGGTTTTCTTACTGACTGTCAAGGACCCAAATCCAAGCCCCCTGGACAGGATGACAGTCTCATCTTTGAATCAGAAGACAGATACTGGTTTTCATTAGAAGAGTTTCTGTTTTCCACGGTCACATACTTGTTCCTGATGACTTAAATGTGTTACTAACCACCCATCTGAGTTGATTTAGGCCTGCTGTTTTCCTTTGTTCTGCTGGGGATTTTTCTTGTTGCTCACCCAACAGGAACACATTATTTTTGTGATTATGCAATACATTGGAAATGAGCTGGTTTTAATTGCTTTCCAATTTTTACCCTTTTACAGTGAAACCCCAGATATACGAAAATGCTGTGTCATCATTCCCTGATCCCAATTTGTACTTACTGAGCAGCAAACAAGTGCTGACATGCACTGTGTATGGCATTCCTCAGCCTAAAATCATGTGGATGTGGTATCCCTGTAGACAAAACCATTCTAAAACAAGGTAGGACAGCTTCCTTACTTCTATTTAGCTGGTGTTCCCTTACTATTACATTTAAATACTTACTTTGTTACAAGAGTAAAGCGTGGCATGATCATTGCTTAGTAGAGTTTGTATAGTTTTAATCAATGTATTTTTCAGTATGTGTAGACACAATGCGATTTTATTTGCATCATTATTTGAAAATGGAGAGCAGTTGGTGTTTTTGCATTCTGTGTTGCTACTTAGGTTTATTAACAGTTCAATACGATTCATGCATGAAATATCCAGAGCTGATAATTGGTTTTTTTAATGTTCTTGAGAGAAGTCTTGCAGACAACATCTTGCAAAATTCACAAGCTTTCTCATGGAGGAATTTTACATAGTTTCCTCCATGCTTTTCTCCATGCACAGCGATTCCCCTGTGTGCCTTCTTTTGGAATTCATTAGAAATAAACAATTGTTTTTATTGGGAAGGTCATAATAATATGTTGACTCATACTTTCAGTTCAGCAAGCCAAATATGCCCAGCATTCTCCAGATGATTCTTCAACCTTCAACAGAGTGAAATATAAATGACATTATACAAGCTTGTTTGATGCTGATGCAGCACTTAACTAATCCTCTTTTATATTTAGGCTTTCTTTGGAACTCTGTTTCTTAGAAGTTTGTGTGTTGACTCATTTATCCAAAGCTCTTCTCCCACATCATGAAATCTGACGCAGTCTTAATGATTAACACTCAGCCTCCACAATGGCATGAGTATTCAGGTTTGAATCCATTGGAGGGTTCAAACATGCAAGATATTTGGATCACAGCATAATGAAGATATTTTAAAGCATAGGAAGAATTTAGGAACCAACATTTTCTCAGTTTCAGTTGAAACTGATCACTTCACACAGGATTTAACTCTTTTAACGCTCCACAAAATTGGATTTTAGCCCCAATCCAACCAGACATTTAAGCACATCTTGCAGGGATGCAAGACACCTCATTCAATTAAATAGGACAAGCATCTCATTTCAAGTTAAGGCTTTGTGATCAGAGAGAGAGTGATCATCACTTTGTAGAAGCACAAGGACTCACAGCACAGTTTTTCCAATGATGCTTTGCTTTGGGATGATGCAAATGGGTGTCTTTTTGTGCCCATCTCGCCAAGAGGTGGCACTAGCAATCTCTTCTTTTGCTGGAATAGGTATAACCTGAAATTCTCCCTTTCAAGGACAGGTGAGGGCTGCATTTCCTCTCTATGTTACCTTCTAAGGATAAGTGGCAAAATTCTGATAACGAATTTATTTTTGCTTATAGTTGCAAGATATTAAGAGAAAAAGAGATCACAACGTTGATTAAGTAGAGAAATCCAGTGAAAAGTGTATATGAAAAGTTTCAGTCTTTTATTTGGTTTCCTTCAAGTATTTATATATCTATGCATAGTCTGGATTGAGTATACTCTGAGAAAACAATTGGGTCTTCTCTGACAGTTGAGCTGGTGCTCATCCATTGTCAAATATTTCCTTCTGTTAACAAGTACAGCACAGGAAAGCACGTAATTAGAAATAGAAATTAATATCCACAAGCAGGTGTTTAATAATGTGCTAAACTGTAGAGTCAATTAAATGCTAACTAGAAATGTGTTTGAGCAGGTGATCAAAGGAGAAATGTAACAATTTGAATCAGCTATTGGCTCTGTTACAAGGTTGTTTCCAGACTTGCTTCCAAATTGCCTTCATAATTGTTCTGTGACGATTCTCTTTAATCCTCTTCTCTTCCTTCTCTTTTAAATGCTCATTGAAGAAGTAGTCTGGAGAACAGCATTTTTGATGCTTTGCCAATGAGGAGTGGAGTGACTCCTTCTGAATGATACAGTGACAATTAACTATCGCAGAAAGGCAGAAATACTTGAATAGTTGTGTTTTGTCTCCTGCTCTGGGAAAGGAGCAGAGCCAACTGCTTCAACAGCTGACATACCTTGCTCAGGCTGATGCCTGTGCCAGTTCAGGTGTTCTCCCTGAAGAACTGGACAAGCTTTTGATCCCACTTATTTCACTGTACATTCCCCTTTATGTGAGGAAAAGTTTGCCTAAACAACTAATTTAAGATGTATGTACCTTGGGTAGCAGAGAAAAAAAATCTTACTCTACCATTTCAGCATTTGTTTGTATTTACTTGTCCAGTGTAAAGTTTCCAAGGCTAAAATATCGCTCTGTTTGTGCTCAAGTAGTGCTTATTTCTGTGCATGGAAGTACCTTGTACCTTAAGATGATAAACCCCCACAGGTTACCATTATTCAGCGTATGGTAGCAGGGATTCTCGTGAAGTTTCTGACTCTCATGCCATGGGACAGAGCATGTACCCCAAGTAAAAAGGTGCTGTTGCTGCAAACACCTGGCAATGCACAGATGTATTTGCTCCAGAATATATATTTGTGCTTGATTTCACATCACATGAGTACTGTTGCTGCAAGCTGGGGAATGATGCATAGTGCATAAATTCAAGATTTTATTTTTGAAGATGTGTTGCCTATGGGCTCCTTAATAAGAATTGTTAGATTATCTGGGTTTCTTCTTTCAGTTTCTGTTCCAGACAAAATTTTTTGTTGTTTCAAAAATCTAAAAATACCTCAGTGGATTGACTGCATTTAAGAAAATTGTGACTATATTTAAAATTTTAACATAGCTGTTAACGTATTTTACATTTTAAATATTTAATCTTTTCAATTTGCATACCTCTCCTCTTTACTTCATTCAAGTTAGTAACAGGAGGCCTGCCAAATTAAACAGTTTCCAGAGTTTTCTGGTAGCAAATAAAAAAAAAAAAAAAGGAAACTCACCAAAACAAGAACATGTAAAATTGCTCAACAAATGTGACTTTTTGGAATCTGGAGAGACCAAGATCATTACAATTCCCTGTTCTTTATTTTCTGTTAAGTTAAAATTACTTTGCTTAAACAGACTCTGTTGCCATTAAACAACTTTTTGGTAGCTGGCTAGCTAGATGGATAGGTGGAAAGATGATTTTCTGATGTTCACTCTAGTAAGGAAGCATAGAGGAGTTAAGAAAACTGAGGCAAAAAGTAATGTATTTTAAGCTTATTCAGAGCTAGTAAATTCAAAGATGGCAGGGAAAAGTTAGTAGAAGATGCAGTGAGAGCCAAAATAAAATACTATTTTAAAAAATAGATATTATTCTTTCTTAAAAGACCAAGAAACTTATTTAAGAGTGCTACTTTGTTCCAGCTTACTCTGCTGCTCTGTAGCAGACACATACATTCTCAGACTAGACAGCCCCCTATTGCTCAGTGGATATAACAGAAGACAACCTGTGGGACACTTGTCCTGCAGTGTCCATCAGTCTCCTTGGCCTCTTCCCTACCACCCTGGAATTGCTGTTTCTGGCCTTAGTTTGGCTCGGATTGTGTTGTTGGCCAAGGCGTGTGGAGGGGCAGGCAGTGGCAGGGCTGGCTGAGGGTCTATGGAGCCAGCCAGGCTGGGCTTCACCTAAAATTCATCAGCTTTGAGGCTGCGGAATGAGTGTCTGCATGCCACAAGTGTGCTTAAGGTTCATGGTTCTTGACCTGAATCTCTTAAGCAAATTTGTGTGTATCTTCAACTTGCCTGGCAGAGATTGCCAAGAAAGGCATGTAGGATGCTGCTGTTGCTCAGTGTAAACATTGGTTTGCTCAGCATTTATGTGGTGTTATTTGGGGGTAGTTTCTCTCTGGACGTTTCCACGTGGGCAGTTCAAGAGAGATCTTCATTGCTCTGTGCCCAAGGTTTGACCAGTCAGCCCTTCAGAAACTGCAAACAGATGCAACACTGAAATTTCACCTTGAATGCTCCAGCTCTCCTATGACCTTGCTGCCTCTCTCTCTTCTTGAGCTATCGGTTTTGTTTAGCCTCAACCCGAATATCAGATGATTATTTTACAACACTAGTCTGCCTTTTTTAGTATTTGGGTTTTTTTTCCTCTGTGGCTGTGTGCATGAAGGAGAGGGAAGCATAGCAGTATTTTGGAGATGCCTACAAAACCAGTATCATTGGAAAAAATGGTACCTGACCGTCTGCCCTTCTGACTATAGTGTCAGAATATAAATTCTTGGTGATGAAACGACCTGAATGATGGTTTGGTGGGACTGAAAATGAAGGACTGAATACATGAAGCTGAGGACAGAAGCAGACATCAGAGACTCAGGACTGTGCAGCAATGCTGAAGCTGGAATTGTTGCCAAAAAGCTAATCTTAGGAAGCCACAACATTTGTAGTGCTCTAATGTGTGGGATTCCTCGCTAGAATCACTACTGACTTAATGCAGAGTGATAAGAAGGGAGTATTACCTTCCTCTGAGGCTTGTCTGCAATGTAAACGTAGGGTCACGTGAACAATTTTCTATGGAAACAGCTCTCCAGCTCTACAGAGGGAGAAAGAGGAGCGTGTAGTGGATTTCTGTGAGGCAATACCTAGAGGTTTTCCTTGAAACTTCTGCGGAGGTATAGAAAGACTGAAACTAACATAATGAAAGTGCAATGCCAGACTCCCACCAGCTTTGGTGAAAGAAGAGGCAGGCCATGTGTGCAAAGCAGTCTAATTGCATCTCTGCATTGTTTGTGTCAGTGTATTAATATGGGATTGAAAGGCAGAATCGTAAGGATGTACTTAGATAGATTATCAGAGGAAACCAGATTTGGAACATCAGTGAGGTATGTAAAATGAACAAGTAAAGAACAAACGTTAATTGTACTTAATTAGGAATGTACTGATCCACCCAAATTTAATTGTTGGATGTCTGCAAACTTTGATGCCCATTAGTTTGTCCACAGTGACTGTTTTTGTTCCCCATGCCACCTTCTATTTTTGGGAAGGGGAAGTCTGAGTCCTTAAAGCTGGTAAAAGTAGGTCAGATGCCATTAATAAACAGGTAGTTCAAAAATGTCTTTGTTTAATTTGACATGTGGCCAGATCCTCAGCTCTAAATTCACACTGGCTGAGGATCTGGCTGGTGGCCTTCATGCCTTCAACTCTTGACTGCAAGCAAATCTTCTTACATTGATCTGGCAACATAAAGGTACTTAGAATAGGTACATCAGAAAAATATGATAGATATTCCCTTATTTTGCTGCAGTTGGGGAAATAGATTAGCATAGATAAAAATCAGACCCTGTATCTGCCATGTGTCTTTTGAAAAATGCAGCAGAGCAGTCATGAGTGTACACCAGGGCAGCGTGGACCTGCAGATAATTTGAAGCCAAAAGAGAGGAATGAAACAGCATCTGATCTGCTTCATCCTGAGCAAGCAAAGTGCACTTCCACTGTGAGAAAAAAGTTTGTGTTTGCTTGTGACCGCCTTCTATCCTCTAAAAACAGCTGGTAAGGCTGAATCCTTGTCCTTAGTCAGTATTTCAGAATTTAAAAATATCAATATTTTACTTAAAAAGTGCCACATGAATCAGACTTGGCATATGCATATAGATAAATGAACTTGACAAAAACATGCTATACACTGAGTACAGTTCACCCCAGTCTATTCTCAGGGTAACAGACGGATGAATTTGTTCTGCACGTTGTAAATGGTTTGTTTGTGGATCTCAGCTGAACTAGAACCTTAAACTTTCAAATTTTGATATTGTTAGTTTTCAAATCACTTTAAATCAAAGTTTTTCAAGTTTAGTAGGAAATGTTTTCAAGCAAAACACATTACATTGCCCAAGAAGAGAGTAGTCACCCTACTCCTTGCCCAAGAATTTTTTTCAATTGCTCATTGATGAAACCTAAAACATAAGACCTACAGTAAGATTCAGATGGACAGGAGTGATCTACTTCACATCATGCTTTAATCCTCATTCACCTACTCTTTTTTTTCACTTTCTGCCCCTGTTTTTTTTGTACCCCTAGTTTCTTTTTTTTCTTCCTCTTGTTGTCTTCACAAGGGGGTCTCTTGGCTTTACCAGGGATGGTCTGACACCCAATCTTAAGGAAGAATGCTTAAGGGTCATAAAGAAGGTGGGATGTTATTGCTTGATCTTTTACTCTCGGTGGCCCATAGAAAGTAAAAGGTATGACAGGCTGTACGTGGGGACTGCACGTTGTGAGCGAGGTCCTGCACGCTGGCAGTGTCCAAGTCAGTGGGACGTCCCAGCCTGTGGCCAGAAACCTGCTCCTGCACTAGCAGGGGCTCTTGGCCAAAGGAAGGCACCAGGTCAAACTCTGTGTGTGCTTAGGAGTGATTATGAATGGAGTACTATTACTGGATCAAGTACACCTTTTACAAAAATATACAAACTTTAGCTAGCATCCTTTTTCCTTTTACGTGTACGCCTTTCAAAAAGCCTTTGCAGAAGGCTTTGAACAGACACGGCCTATGAGCTAAGATCGTGCTCAGAAAAAATATTCAGTTAAAAAAATAGAAAACGGAGGTTAAAAGGGAACAGCCAGTTCTTGCAGCAAAAGGAGGTGACCAGTGAAGTTTTTCAGGGGCTGGTGCTGGGGTCTGTACTTGTCAACATGTTCAGAAATAACCTGGAAAAGGTGGTAAGGAGGTGACAGTGTTTGCTGATAATACCAAGTTACTCAGATTTGAAGGCTGATTGTGAAGAAATGCAGAACTATATGAATCTGGATATCTGAGTGATAAAGTGGCAGATGAAATTCACTCAGATAAATGTATGCAATGTGCATAAGAAAAGACAATCCCTTCAGATGTAAAATGTAAGTGTATAAAGGCTGTATGTGTAAAAGGGCTGTTGGCTGATTATTACTACCACAAAGAGGGATCTGAGTGTTGTGATACATGGGTTTGTGAAAGCAGTCACAATCATGAGTAGCTGAAAAAGCAAATCAAGTCTTGGGAATTACCAGCAAAGAAATAAAGAAGAAAATCTAGAGAACACCATGATAACTGCACAGAAATCCAGAAATTACTGACATTTTTTTATACGATAAGTGTTTCTGATACTTTCATTTTAAAGGATGCAGCCAAATTGAGACTCACACCAGAAGGATAACAGAAAGGATCAAAAGCATTTCAGGGAATGAGAGGAATGTGTGAGGGATAAGTGAGGAGGGAGATCAAGGCTCTGCAGGCCAAAAAAAGAGGTGATTTGAGGGCTACCGATAGAGATCTACAGACTTGTGAAAGACACACGTGTCCGAGGGTCAGTTATGAATGCCTTTTCCTCTTCAAGAGGCAGAGGCCATTAAACGAAGCCACCATGAGCACAATTTGGAGCTGAAAAAGGAGGTGTCTCTTCATGCAGTGGGAAGCAGATCTGTGAAACTTCTTGCCAAAGGATTTTGAGGGGTTGAAAAGTTTGCACAAAGTCTTGGAAGAGAAACCCACTGAAGTGTAGAAATGGCCTCCATTGCGGGAAGTTCCTGAGCTGATAATAATTGGTGACTGGGGGAGTATTAGGAGGAAGTATCTGAAGTTAGTCCTGCTCTTACTCATCCCCAACCATCTGCTTATGGTCATTGTTGAGACAGGATATGGGGTAGATGGATCCTTGGTCTTATATCCACATCTGTCAGTATTTTCTCTTCCTGTTTTGCCTCTAATCAACTCTTTACTCTCCTTAAAAATGTTTCCCTCCATTCTTTCTCAGCCCTTCCTTGCTTTCTGCCTGCACTTCCAGTTCCTTGCTCCAGTCAAACCAGAGTTGCTCTCAGACCTCTACTTGCAGTGAAGTTGAAAACAAGTCATCTTGAAAAACACAAGTTCAGTGCAGCAATAGCTCTTTCATCTCCTCCGCTGATCACTGGAAAATGGAAAGGGTGTGAATTGTGCTTTCATCTTGTCAGCAAGACCAGGAGTATTATGAAGTGTATAAGTAGATCGGTAGCTCCTTTCCGAAGCCAAGAGGATCAAGTCAGGACAGCAAAGGACAGGAAGGGAACTTCAGCATTATAAGAAGGAAGGTGTTGGATACTTGGAAGGTACTTGGATCAACTTGAGTGAGCTGTTAGGAGTGACTTGTGAATGGAAAATAACTTATGGCAGAAGGGCCTGAAGAATATATATATTAATATACAGAGAATATAGATTAGAAACAGAAGAAACAGTGCAAGAAAGGACACTGTATGTAGAAGTGTCATGTTCTTTCTCTTTAAGTTTCTGACAGCTCAACTGAACCAGAAAGTACTACAGACTATTAAAATAAAATACCTTTTCCCCCTGAAAAGAATTCTAGGTGGTTGTGGAAACCTTATGCTTTAAGTGATAATTCTGTAGTTCCGGCTAAAATCCAGCTCCTCTGTGGAGGACGTGGTTGTCGCTTTCAGAGAAAGTGGAGGCTGAGTCACAGTGACTGTGCAGGAGATGAGAGTGATTGCAGTTTAGCAAAGGAGGGAAAGGAGGCAGACAAGAAGGAAGGAAGGAAGGATTGGCTGAAATATGGTGGTATTCTGTGACCATGAAGAATGCGAAGCAGTGCGAAGCAGGAAATTGGTGGTCAAGAAGCAAAATATAATTATCTGATAAGAAACTGAAGGTGAGAAAACTTCAGGTCACCTCAGGATGTGTAACCTCCTGAAGAATTACTTTCAAATGTTGTAATGTTTCCTAATGGCCACATTTTTCTTGTGAATAGTTGCTGTTGCAGGGTGCTTAGATGTGCAGATGTAGAAGTGATATTTTTTTCCCTATTGAAATGTGAGCATGGGCTGATGAAGGGTTGAAAGGTGGGACAGATGAGGCTACTGTTGATCTTACTGGTTCTTTTGAGATACTGCAGATCAATCAGCGTCCTATGATAGCATCCTGGAACAGCTTAGGGCAAGCCAGAATTATGGAATCTTTTTGGTTGGAAAAGATATTTAAGATCATTGAATCCAACCACTCACCTCAAACTGCCAAACCCATCACTAAACTGTGTCCGTCAGCACCTCATCTATGCATCCTTTAAATATCTCCAGGGATGGGGACTCCACCACTTCCCTTGGCAGCCTTACTCCCACCTTGCTACAATGTCCTTTTAGGTAGTTGTAGAGAGTGGCCACTTCTCCCCTCAGCCTCCTCTTCTCCAAGCTAAACAAACCCAGTTGCTTCAGCCATTCCTCATCAGACTTGTTCTCCAGACCATTCACCAGCTTTGTTGCCCCTATGATTGCATGTAAATAAGATAGGTAGTGTGCAGCTGTCAAACACTTTCTTTTCTATAGAGCCATGGCAATAATAAAAAAAGCCATGAATGCCATGTACCCTACTGTTTTCAAAGATGCTCACTAGGAGAATGAGGCACTTAGAACATTGGGAATCTCCTCTGGAGAATGTGTTTTCCCTCTCAGTATCACCCTCAACAGGGACACAGAGCATCCTACAAAACAGAAAACAATTAGACCCTCACTCTGGCAACTGCGTGGTGCACCAAGACCCCAATCCCACCAGTGAGAAATCCTCCAGCCACTCTTCAGCTTGTCACCCTGCAGCTCAGCACTGAATAACTTCTCAGTACAGTTAATGTGTCCTTGGTCACAAGTTGCTCCTGCACTGGAGACAGAGGTTGAGGAATGGCAATAGAGAGTTGATGCTTTCCAAGAGTTGTGAGTGTGTCTGAGGTGGAACGTTCCACCTGCTCTTGGTGGGCAGATATTGACGTTGCAGTTGAAAGCAGTAGGGACCAGTGACAGAGAGAGGCAAATAAGATATGCAGAGGAGGAACCTGTCCCACTTTCACCAGGTTTTCTTGTTGGGTATTTCTTGATATGCTCCAACAAATTACAGTATATGATGTAAAGTGTATCCAGCTCCTACTGTTTCTAGATTTCCTCATAGCCCCACTAGCCTGTGTATCAGGGAAGCTGCTTGGGATGAAATCCCAGCTGGCTGCAGCTTTGCCATCAAATGCAGTAGGGCTAGCATTTAAATCTCTCACTGATTATTTTTGACCTAGAGTAGGAACCCTTGGACTATAGCTCCTTAGAATCATAGAATCACAGCCAAAGCTCATGGAGCACAGTGGCGGGGGGCCAGCACACATTTTCCCCTTCCACCCCCATAAAGCACGTTTCACAACCTGTACATGCTCCCTTCTGCTGTTTTCCCTCTATGTTTCCTGCCTCAGATCGACTCAATTTTCCCCAGGACACGTGGCTGCACCAGTCCCATGCTACCAGTTGCACGGCACAGAGCAGGCGAGGCTCACATCATTCAGATTTTTTTTTTATAACTTCCAAGTGGAAAACAGCTCCTACACATTCTTTACAATTCCAGGAATTTCCAGAGTTCCTGTCTTAAAGTTAGTGTCGTCACCATTGCCTCTGAAAAGATGTGAGTCAGCCCAACCTAACTGGTGTTAACGTTGCCCTGATGATGCTAGGAATTGATTGCTGCCCTAAAAAAAAAGGATAGATGCTGAAAAAAATATTGTGCCTGCTGTTATTCACTCTCAAAAAGAGTCACCATCAGTGACAGGATGGCTTCCTCCTGCTCCCAGTACTGATGCAATTACCAAATAATACCTCAGTAAATAAGAGTGTGATTGAGGCTGATGGTGGCTTTGCCAAAAGGAACGCTTAGAGAATGCAATGGGCTGTTACATGGGAAAATGTTTGCAGCAGCCTCTGGCATGGCACAGGAGGCTTTGGGAGGGAGGAGCTGAGAAGATGAGGAAACAGAGGGTGAGTATTTTTTCAAATGATATGGGCATCAAGGGTCTTCTGCTGATATTTGTCACTGTGCTAATTGAACTGCAAATTGCAGAACTGTCTCCAGGATGGGAAAGAAGATGTGTCTGGGCGTACTGTGTCTAGGATTTTCATTTAGGATCGTCTGTCATACACAGGGTCAAATCTGTCCTGTGAGCAATTAGATAAATCCCTTCAGCTCTTATTCTCTGCAACAACAAAACTGTTTCGTCTAAGACCAGCAGTTTCATAGGCAGGACTTTAGCTTGGAGCTGGTTTGCAGTTTGATTTCAGTGAAATACATCAAAATGACATGAAGTACACTCTTACCCTGGAAACTTTTCCCCGTTGATAGTTATAAATACACCACACTATTGTGCTTGGCATGCTGTATGCTAATAGAGGTGAGGCTCTGAAACTCATTAGGAAAGGGAGCGGGCTGCAGAGCAGAGTGAGGACAGTGTGAAGCTAAGGTTGATAACCACGGCCTTGTCCAGAATAGGCCATGGGAGTTTTCTTATCTCACTTTGGCAGGAGGTGCTGCTAGCTTCCTGTGCGAAATCAGGAGCATATGCTGCTTTCCTCTTGTTGTTTGGCTTCCTCCACTACACAAGACGGTTCCCAGCACTGTGATTATCTTTGCATCTTCAAACATGGCACACTCTGCTTCCTCAAGGGCTTGATGTATTCTTGAGAAGCAGACTGGTTCCCCCTCCCCCAGCCTGCTTCTTTAGGGCCCCCGCTGGTGCCAGCTCTGCATATCACAGACCTTTTATAAAGCTGAACTTACTTCTGGTTGCATAAGCTACCCACAGGTCTTCCAAAGCAGTGTAAACTCCTAAAGTTAAGGGCAGCGGGCACGTCTGCTGCAGAGCTTGCTCATGCCTCAGGCAGCCGGTCAGGCAGCGCGTGCTGCCGGCATCCCCTGGCCCCAGCACCGATTCCACCTGTCCTTTCCCCCCACAGTGAGCTCCTCTTGAAACCCACAGTGGGTGAGTTTTACGTCTTCTGTTTGTACAAAGGAATAGTCCGTTTCTCAGGTCCTTGACAGAAGGGGTGAAGCGTGNCCACACAAGCGTGCACACAAGCATGTGGACAAAACTGCTTAGGGGCTGAGAAACCTGATTACTCTGCTTGCTTCCAGTGCTCAGCTGAGGCAGCAAAGTCTGATCACTTTTCTCTTGAGGTTTACGTCACGTTTATAAACATATGGTTGTACACACCCCCTTCTCAGCATTTATGCTATAGGATCTCTACACGTGCATAGTTGCACCCACAAAGCAGGGACTTGAAAAGGATCTGCAGGGAAGCAGGTGTAAGAAGTGCTCTGAAATGTGCTGGCAGATATTAGCTTGTTTATCACTCTCTGCGCACACTGTGTGCTTTTTCATTAACCTGGCGGTAACCCCGCTGAAAGCTTTCCTGAAGATGCAAAGTAACGAGGCTCATCCCACAACAAAACATTTCAGGAATTCATGCGGTCCGGAGATATCTGGAGTAAGATTCAGATATCCAAAATTCAGTGGGATTTCCCTGCAAAGACAGGCAGTTGTTGCTACAAATAGGATACCCTTGTCATTTTACCGAGTGGAATGTTTGAAGTAAGTTGTAATTTGTTTAAAAAGCGGAAAGATACATAGCAGATGTGATCTGAAGACACGGGCAATGAAATATCAGTTAAATTATTGGGAAGATGATTGTGTATTTTGTTTCCAGCCAGAGTAAATTTTTGTAGTTTTCATTTTTCTCCCTTTCTTTCCAAGTATCTGAACTTAAGACAAACATTTGGTTTGATGACTACATCTGAGTTTAGTGAAGCCTTTTCTCTTTCTGTTACAAAATGTCTTTGTTAGAAGGTGAAGTTGGGTTAGGAGGCAGGACTGTTTAATTACTCCCATTTGTACTTTCCCCATCTCTCCCTGATGCTGCTGGCTTAAGCAGTGGTTCACGTGGCAGTGCTGGCAGCAGCCAGAGGCAGGGTGACCAAGTACTAACCTGAGTAACCAAAATCAGGAGTCTGGAGATGGCTTGTGTGGTGTCCCTAAGCTATGTTAGTGTATTTGAGGTTAAAGTGAGAGTATTTGGCATCTGAGGAGAGAAAGCATCTGTTTCTGCGTCTAGAGGCAATGAATCTCAGTCTTGTCTTAGACTTTGCCTGGCAGCCGTGATACAAATGGCTTGTAAACGTTTGATGATCCAGCAGACTGTGAAGCCAAAGTGGTGTGTAGGACAGTTACTCACACATCCCGCTGTGTGCCATGGGCTTTGGATAATGTATTCTCAGCTTGACTGTGACTCCTTTTTTATTAAAACCATGGACAACAGCTATTAAGTGTATTTGATTTTCTACTATAATTGCACTAATACTGTAATCAGCAGTTTGGAGATAGTATGGTATATGAAGTCAGTAGAGTTCATATATATGCCTCCAGGGCTGATATTTCATCTAGTGTTTTACTTGTGTTTTCCTTATTATTGTGATGTTATTGTAATTATGATGGTGGTTTGTATTATGGTATTAATGAGTAATCAGCATCGCATTGTGCTAGGCATCAACAAAGACATAAAGCTGTCCTTCATCCCTAAGACATTGCAACCTACATATATAGTCTATTTCAAGGAATTGTGAGGAAGGGTATAATAATAACTGAGCCTGAAGGCTCCAGAGCTGCAACAAAGAAGACTGGAGATGCCTTTTCAGAGCTGCACAAAGCAGTTTCTGAAGGTGCATTATACGTTTTCTTTTTCCTGTACCAAAATACATGTCTCTCTAAGGACTTTTACAGTAAAGACCACAAATTTTCAGCATTGTAACAAAGCAATAGAAATTCATTCTGTGGGAAAAGAAAATAATAAAATTGAAAACTGCTTTTTAGTATGGGTCAAATAAGATTTTTGGGTCTCTGTCTTCCTGTACAGAGACTGACAAAACACACAGTCACAAGGATGTGCCCTTGATAGTGCCTGTTTGTGTTCCTACAGTACTGGCATCATGCAATAAGTTCTGATACCTGCTATAGCTTGAAAATATTATCAGCTTATCAACATTATTATATGTCTTCTGTGTTTTGGTTTTGTTACAGAATTTAAAGTACATGACATCTACCCTTCTGAATATTTTTAAACTATTTTTTTTCTGTCTGAAAAATGTCAAATGTCTTCATGTAGCTGTCTTTCGTCCACCCTGGCCTCAGCAGTCATGTATTAGAAGCTGGCTTTTAAACCAGCCTGAAAGAAATGGTAGTGTAGATAAGACTTTCTTGTCATGCTATTGCTCCCAGTCCTCTCTCCATGCATGAACGACCATGATCTGCTTCTGGTTTTTGGCTTTTTAAACTCGTTGAGCCTCTCAACACACATTAAGAAATTTGGGCAGATGGTCATATATCTGTGCTAGTGTTTACAGCCCAAGTTAGTTTACATATCATCATTTCTCTAATCAAAGTGGCCTGCTAAGACACTGGCCAGTTTGACGCAAATCTTCACAGCGAAAAACAAGCACGTAAAGTTAATGTACCATTGATATTATAAACAGCACAAAGTTAAGCAAACTGCACAGTTAGCTGAAGGGAAATGAACCTCATTCTTTGGTAGGGATTGCATCACATGCCATTATCCAGTCACTGGGCTTTAAAGGTCATTTCTCCGAAGAACTGATATACTCGTCAGAACTATTTGATTACAGATACTACAGTTGTGGTCTTTAAAATCCATGGAAGATCAAAGGAACATACCGTATTAGAAAGGGCTTGACCCTGCTGAAGGGTTAAGCTCTACTGATGAAGCTGGAATAGAACAAGCAACAATTTTGGATGAATAGCAAAACTAGATATGCTCAAAGAAGAATAGAGACAGACAGTATGAAGGATGCATTCCAATGTGTTTATTTCCATGTGTACCAAATTAGGCTTTGAGAAACAAATGAGCTCTACAATGACCACACCTGAATGTTTCAGTTACAAGCCAATTTGTTGTATAAGGCCAAACCATTTTTTTCCCTGAGATATCCATTCATTAACATGAGTTTGACTTTTTTTTTCAGATTAAAGTAACATTTAAACCCCTTTGGCAGTTCAATGTAGTTTTGTGTAACTTTCATGGCTAATTCACAGAATTATAGTTATTTTTATTGTGTGTTGTAGTCATTGAACCTCAGTATTGATAGTTTGTTATTTTGGCAACTAAACTTAAGAAAACTTCAGAAATGAGAACCTGCATCATTTTTCATGATAACAAAAAGAACCTGTACATACTGAAGAAGTATTTAATATAGTATGAAATGAATCTTGAAACAAATGTAACTTCTCTTGAATGTAAGGCTGAAAATCATATGAACTCGTGTTTGAAGCCAAGGCTGAACCATGACAATAACTGAAGCAGGAGCATTGAAAATGGCGTGTTGATCTTACACAGCCCTATAAAAAGGCTCAGACTGTAAATTCTAACCTCTCAGACCACAGTGGGTTAAATGTTAATACTGATTCCAGAGGGCTAATGTTCAAGGAGGGGCTGTGAAAGTGGATCCAATCCTCAAGATTTAATGAAAAGTAACAACACTTGCCTAGTCACCACAGCACCTGTGTTTTCCCTAACAGCGATCACTCTTTCCAGAAGAATTGTTTTGCCATATGTGTGGCATGTTTCAGTCTATCACCAAATCAATAAAATGACAATTTTTGTTATCTTCAGGCACGGCTTTTGCTCTTATACTGAAGGATCTTTCATCTTGAAAGCTGGAAGCAGCATTGGAAACAAGATTCAGAGCATCACTGAGAGAACAGCTGTAATAGAGGGCAAAAATAAGGTATGATTCCTAGAACCTTTCTGTGTGACAGCGTGTGTTGAAAGGGCACTGTGAGATGCTAATTGAGGTAACAGTGAAGAAGCCAGTATTTTTATGATTTAGGTTTGGAGAACTGCATACATGCAAATAACTTTCATACTTGGTATTTATCTGCTGAGATGCAGAGATGTATTTATTTCTGCATGCAGTCATACCAAGGTAAGTGACATACCAAGAGAATGTGTCAGTGTCTGCTCTCTTAGAGCTGCTCTGTAGTATTTTGGGGCAGCTCAGGAGCATAGGGACAGGGTTCCAGGCCATCTTTGCTTCATTTTTTGACATTGCACAATTTCCTGTTATTTTTTCAGTGAGAATTAAACAATTTACTCTCATTGCAGAGTTTATTCACAGATGTGGTCCTAGATTATTAGATGACCAGATCTTTTCTTGCAATAAAAAAATTTAAAGGGCCAAATGAATCCAGATTACAGAAGCAAAGTTTAAGAGAGATCTCAGTCAGAGACGACATGGTGGGATTCATCCCAGTGGCATTAACTGGCTAAATGTTAAGTGTCTAGTCCAAGTCAAGCATCCCTTTGTGGAAGCTGACGTGGGGAGATGCTGGCACTTCTGAAGGAGGAGTAGACCTGTAGTATGTTGGTCTCTAATGTAGGAGAGAAAGCCAATGAGATTAACTTGCCAAGGGCCACAAAGAGTTGTCCATCAGTTAAAACCTTCAAATCAAGATGTTTTACTAAAGGATGCTCTAGATCAACTGCCACTTCCCTGGGCTAGACGTGAGTCTGATTTGGTGTGTTTGGGCAGCCTGTGCTATGGAGGAGCGCAGGTGAAGATGCACAGTGCCATGCCACTGTCACGGCATCTAGTTTCACTGGCTAGTTTGGTCTGTGGCAGTAACATCTGAAGAGATTATAAAGTTTAAAGCCTACTTTAATTCTAGGCTTGTCATTTCTAAGAACATTGAAAGGCCTTTTGTAATTCTAAGGTCACTGAGGATATAGGTCTCCTTTCCTTGATGGCTGCCTTTAGTCTTTTGCATGTGAAAATGAGTATAAACTGTATTCCCTTATGTTAGGGCCCTTTCACACACCACAGGATAAATGGGGCTTTACGTGCAGCCAAGAATTAGGCCTGGAACTGCTATTTCTCCCACTGCTGTATTATTTAGAAAGTAACACAGGTGTTCATGGCACCATTCCAGTGCATGGGAACAGGCTGGAACCCGATGAGGCATTTGCTCTATTTAGCTGGCCACTTCTACGTGCTTAAAGATTAAGGCAAAGATGGGAGCAAACAGCTTCCTAGGGGAGACTATCACAGCAAAGCACATGAAAAATGAGACATAAGGAGGGATTTGCTAGAGGAAAGTGAAATCATTTCAGGCACAGGAAGACACAGTCTATTCCAATGGGGGAATGATGAACAAAAGTTATTTTCCAGAAAGTATCTAGCCACGCTGTGGGTGAAGTCCTACCTGCTCACGGAGCGCAAAAGGAGCTGTGTGATGAGCAGATCTCATTCTCCCTGTATGCCATGCGATTTGGAGACAGCGGAAGAGGAGTGGCTGAAATGTGAAAGCAACTTCCAGTCAATAGCAAATAAATTCCTCCCTGGAGGAAGATGCTAATAATGGATCCTTGTGGCAGAACTGCAAGTTTTGTTTGAAGTATTTGGCAAGCAGCCCTTTTTAAAATTATGCCCAGAAATGAACCAAGGAACGGTCTCCGCATGTGTTACGTGGAAAGTTTTGCAGTGAAACTTAACAGTTCTCCATGGTATACCTTTAAGCTGTTTAATTCCACTAAGAAAGATCTACCTTGCATGGCTTTACTCCTCCTGGTCCCTATGGGGAAGGGCAGGTTTGTGAAACAATGCCTTTGCTCAGCTTTTTCACAGTTTTTCTAAGGTTTCTTGGTTTCTGCTGCTCTCTTGTAACTTTCCAAACACAGCTGGATTGCTATTGTATGTAGAAAATGCTCTCTAAGCCTGGATTCCTGGCCAAGCTGTGAGCTGCATGATTTGTGCACACACAGCTGCTTTAGAGCATCCAGGATTTTTCATTTTTAGTTCTTTTTTGCATGGGAGTCTGTAGCTTTTCAGTCTTTGCAGTCCAAGAATCATTCTTGGTCTCCCAGAGCAAGCTCAAAGGGACACAATGCAGACAAAATCCTTCCTCATCTGCTGGGGTGTTGTGAGACTGTTAATAGCACTGAGCTCACTGAATGCAGCACGTCATCACAAATGCCTGGCTCTGATGGACTGCTACTGTGAACAGCTATGAACAGCTCTCTGAGGCACTTCCACATCGATGGAGTCCTGCTATCTAAACTGAGTGTCTACCCTACTGGCACATCCAAGCAAAGCAAGCATGGTAAAAACAATCTCAAAGCTCATTGGAAACAACAAAGACGTAGGAGACAAAGCAGTAGGAAATTGATGAAGAAACTCAAAAAGTTGCACATTTGGGTTAGCATGAAAGGAGAAATGGGGTGACCACAGGATAAGATTTTTGTAAGCCAAGGAAGAGACAAACAAGGAATGGTCAAAAGGTTTCTTTTGGCAATCAAAGTGGCTGTTTTCACCTTGGTTAAAGACAGTGTGCCAGTTCCACCCATTTCCTGTATATGCAAAATCCAAGTCACTCCAGTTTGGTTTTTCACTGTGGTAGGTTAATTGTTTGTTTGTTTGTCTGTGGCTATCAAGGTAGCCACGAGTATATTTTTGAAGTCAGAAAACCCTCAAACCCCATGTCTGTGTGGTTAAAATAATGCAGGAAAGCCTGTGCTATGTTTTTCTTCTGGTGACAGAGAAACCGTGACAACGATGTTTTAGTAACACTTCCGTTGAAGCCTCTCTAAACGGACATTGAGAAACTCAAGTGGTATAATGGAAGAACGTTGTAACGTAAACCATAATACTTAATCACAAGACAACTCTTGAAGTGATTTGATTTCTCCACCCAAAGTTTTCATTCTTATTTTGGTGGACATTTCAGTGACTTCCTACAAAGTTAGGTTATTCTTAGACTTAGGCAAACAGGTCACAGACACTCTCCTGTCATTCAGCTGCTAAAAACCATCATTTCTCAGTGTTCCTAGCTAAAGCTGACTGCTGTGTATAACTCAGGGCTGATACTGATCATTATGATTCTTAGCATCATCAGTTTTCACTAAAACATCAATCTGTGAACGAGATGCAATAATGAGGTACAAAGAGCTGGTGTGTTTGGTGGTATCACTGCATACATGTCATCCATGTATTCTCTCCTGTATGTGCCAGCACACACTGGTTTATCAACAGCTTTGAAAGAAGGAGGTAGTGCTCCTCGTACAGCAGTACAAGGGACAGGGATCTGCAGGAGAGGGGAACAAAGATCCTGGGCACAGAGAACGCACAGAGCAGTGCTAAGAAGATGAGTTCAGATGAGAAAGAGTAGAAAGCGTTGCCCAAGAAGAAAGGATGATAAATCCAGGGGAAGGAGACAATAGACAGGAGGGCAGTTGAGTACAGGGAAAAGTCAGAGGGAATGGGCAAAACTACCTTATTTTGGGAAATAACCTACTAGAGCCACATTCTTAAGAACCTAAAATGTTCTGCCACAAGTTTTTAGTGGTCCCATACCTTGTGAGTGACAAAGCCAATTGACTTCAAGGAAAATGGAAAATAATGGCCCTGTAAGAGTTCTATAGTACCAAATGCAAGTACATCCTTGTCCATTTCTGATTTGGCTGGCAATGATGGGTCAACCTGACATGTGCTGGCTGTCATATTGAAAGCTCTGACTGTGCAACATAAAGATGAAATGTTAGATTGTTAGAAGAGTCAATACTTCTTGGATGTGACCAATAAAGTGTGACCCACGCAGGTCCATCTCTCCTGCATCTTCCATGCCAAGCCCTAAACCTCTAGCTGTATGCCATGTCCCGTCATTACTGCTGAGATGAGGAAGCATGAGTCGTGCCTGTTCTCAGTCCCTACACATGCCAGCTGTTTGACCAAGCACATCTGTGCTGCTGGGCCATCTGGAACCCAAAGCAGAACAGAAAGCTGTTTAGCTCACTGATCTTTCTCCTTTACCCAACAGCTGGTTTTCATGAAATATAAGGGATCTTATGAGCTTTGGTCTCTCAGTTTTAGTTTAAATTGGGCAATGGGTTGAAAAATTACCGAACGTGTTAGGGAGGAGAGGATAGTGACAGATGGACAGACAGACAGTGTGATCTTCCTAGGAAGCCAGGCTAAAGATAGCAGTGGGAGTGAAGTTTGCCTCTCTTTCAGCACATTATAACTTCTCCTGGGGCCTTCCTGCATGCTACCAGAATCACTGTCAACACTTCTAAGCAGATGGCTGGGAGGTGCCAGCTGAGCTGAGCTATTGGTGAGATTTAAACCAGCAGAACTTGGCACCTGCCTCTGCTGAGCCGTGACTCCCTCCAGCTCCTGAAATTGATCCCTTCCCTGGGTGCATGAGGGAAACATGAGTTAAATGCTACTTTGCCCTGCCTCTGGCCCTGGTGCTCATGGCATAGCTGTCTGTAGCATGACCTCCTCGTGAGTCAGCTGGCTCTGATCAGTCCCATGGCCTGTTCAAGCAGAACGATATGGGATGCAGATGGAAACTGCAGCTCTGCTTGCTAAACAACAGTGACTTATTTGCCTGACACCAGGGGGGAAGAGGATGCCCTCCTATGCGTATTCATGTCCTGCTATTGAAGATATTTTGGTGTTTCTTCTGTTGCAGTCCTGAAGGTGAAATGTGTTGTCCAGATGTTTTGCACTGATGTTCATTGCCAACATGGGAGGCATGCGGTTCATGTGTCTTTGGTGTACGCAGAACAATCCAATGGTGTGCTGACATTTTTTCTATATGGTTCTTCCTAATTAATTTTCCTTTAGCCAAAGAAAAACCCAAGGAGTTGAGGAGAGCATGTTTTCATTTATTTCATTTTTTCAACAAATACATCATCTTAAAAGCAAAACTAGGAAGAAGTCAACAATATTTGGCATACTTGTACTAACCTGTTCAGTGTTGAAAGAGCAATATTTTGATTTTAAATATATGGGCTGTTTTGAGAAGTTAGGACAGCAGCCTCTGAATGGAGTGTGTTTATGTCGTGGCCTGAAACTGCTGTATCTCTGATGATAAAAGGCTGTGAGAGCTGTTTCTCTTGCTCCTTTTGCAGTAATAGCTGCACAGAGGAACCATACAGCTCAGACTGATCTCAGACAGCCATAATTGCTCAATAAACAGCAACGTGCCAGGCTTAGTTTTGTACACACCACTTCACTGGTGGGTTTTGGCTGGCATCCACAATGCAGAACACAGACTGCACCACTGGAGGGCTCACAAACTATTTAAAGAGATGTTATCTTATCCTTATGACTAATTTATAAGCTGAAAGATTTATGCAGAGACATGCTGTCTCTAAAATATTCTGATCTGTTGCAAAGTCAGTCTTGCTTTTTCCTAGACACTATGGGACACTGCCTTAGTCAAGTAAACATAGCTGCTCTCTGGCACTAAGGCCTGTGTTCATAACATTTCTTTGCCTTGCCCTCCAAAAGATGCTGATTGCATAGAAGTTACCTGTTGAAAATGATCCTTGTCCTGTGCTGGAAGAGTATTTGGGTAGTGCCAGTTGGTCAAAACCAAAACAGAGTTGGGGAAAAGCTAATGCTTTATATCACTGAATTTCAATGCTGAGGAATGATCTCTAGGGCCATAATATGCAAGAAAAGGCATAATCTTTAAGACCTCTGGTCAGTAACTGGAGTCATTCTGTTTTAATGTAACTGTATGTGTTATACTTAGTGTGATAAAAGTAATAATCACATCAGAGTGGGCTGAATCGATAAAACACAGATAGGATCTAAAATTTTCATTAAAAAATAATACCTGGTAATGTCAGGAAAAAAATACGGTTTGATACTACCAAAACATTTCCAGGCCATTGGAGTAATTGTGAGAGAAATAATTGACGTGTGTTTTTCAGGTTCAGAAATGCTCTTGTTCTGAGTATAGTAAAATAAAGAAGCATGTTATGGAGTCGGAGAGTAAGAGCTTCATTCACCTTCACTGTGCACTTTAGGTCGCCATTCCTGCTTAAGCAAAGTTGCTACAAAGTAATACCAACTAACAACAACCAAAAAAGGCTAATTTTGGAGTGGAAGAAGCAGTGTTTAACCACCCACATTAGCTCTCTGGCAGATGTTACGGGACTTCCTTCTGAGTGTTGATAAAATGTCTGGAGGAATCCTAGTGCTGAGCCCTGTGTCCATGCTTTACAAAATTATGTTTAAAAACTGGAAAGAATTCAAAGAAAATGACAAAATACAGATGAATCTGGACCCATGCTTTATAATTAGGAATTTGTAGAGGTCAACTTACTGAATTTAGCAAAACAGGATGACTTTTTAAAGGGCTATAATTATCCATCTGGTATTACTGAGCGTCTTTCACAGAGGACTAAAAAGGTAGGTTGGAAAAATCATAGCTAGAAATGAGGTGTAGTTTGTTAGCAGACAGGTAGCTGACCATTGAGACAGCTTAACAGGGTAGAGGTGCTGTTGGCATCACTTGGAATCTTGAATTTACCATGGGGCAGTTTTGTAGAACAAATAATGCCAATTGAATGACTAGACTCTAGTGTATTTGCTTGAATGGTAGGAAAAGCAATAGACTCCTTCTACTGCAGTGTTTTGGGAAACCATTATTTAGGGATTCAACAAGGAGTTTGGGCATAGCCATGAAGTCTGTGAGTAGGAGACATTGAAGCAGTGCAAATGTTCAGCCAGTGTTTATGTTGAAATGTAGATAACTGGTCCTTATTTATCACTGACTCACTCTCTTGTGCTTGTCTCTGGGTTCCAGCAATCGGACAGACTTAAAAGAATGTATTAATTCCACAAAAATGATTTTGAAGGTTTTTAGAAAAGCCAAATAATTCCAAACAACAAGATTCTGTGACCACACAATTTCTTTTCGTCCCTGTCCCAACTCTGCCTGTAACTCCAGCTAAAGAATGTTTTATAGAAGAAATAATATGGAAACAGAAAGACAGAAGTTACCGGGTTGTTTGTGGGAGTTTATCCCACTGTGGAGCTCCATGAGCATGCCCCATGTCTCAACTCCATATCAGAATGACACCTCAATTGTTTCTGTATGACTTTCTTCTTTCACTTAGTGCCCAAGCCAGCAGACCGTGGCTTCCCATCACTATGAAGTTCTAACTCTTGTTATTAAAAATGGGTTTTATTTTTCTAAAGGCACATCAGGTGTTGTTGGGCCCTGGCCTTCCAAGTTCTTATCTTTCAAGTCTTATCACTTCGTGAAAATATTTAATGTGCTGAAACTGTTAAGATGGTGATAGAATATAGTGTAAAGAAAACTGACACGTTATTATTTAATAATATAAATATTAAGTCCAGGAAGAGGAGACAGTCCAAAGGAGGATGAGTAAACATCTCTTTTGCCCCTGTCCTTTCTCACCTGACACATGTGTGAGAAATGAAAGAGAAATCAAATGCATTTAGTGTCAAATGGAGATACTTTTTTCCCTCCCCAGCACTATTTAATTGCCTGAGGCACTTCTCACCTATTCCCTTTGCAGTCTGGCTCTCCTGCAGGCTGCCTGTCTCTTTGTGTGAAGCACATTGTGTTGTGCTTCATGTGTAGCTTATCGTTACATCAGCAGCAAGAGATAAATCAATCTGAAAGACACATTCAGAGATTTTTGGTTATGATGGGGCTGATAATGGAAGGGTCACCCAAGGAACTTGTTTCCTGTTATTCTTCCACTCTTTCCAAAGCTGTATATGGTGACATCTCCTTTAAATAGCTCCAGTGGTGCCAGTCGTTAAACAAATGGAGAGAGTCGATCATGAGACTATCAACAGTGACTTAACAAAAAAGAGAAAGGAAGCTTCCTGAGTTCATGACCCAACAAGAGCTGAACCTCTTCTTTCTTTCGCAGACTGCTAGCACTCTCGTTGTAGCTGAAGCCAAGTCTTCTGGAATCTACAGTTGTGTGGCATCCAATAAAGTGGGAAAAGCCGAAAGAAATGTCAGCTTTATTTTAACAGGTAAGGCCCCACTAGAGCCAAATGTGTTTCATCACCACGCGATTATAACTGTGAGGTTGTTGTGGCTTTGTCATATACCAGTTTGAGAATTGTTGTAATCTGTGCACCTGTAAACTCATAACGGGTTTTTGTGTGATCCTACAAGGAATTTTCACAACAGCTGATCTAGATTTCCAAATTTGGTGAATGGCTCATCCCTCCATCAAATATCCAGCATTACACAAATGTCTCACAAATACAGCAACTTGTATTTCCTGTGTTAAATCACCTAGTCTGCTATCATTCCATACATGAAATTTTACTGTGTTTTCATATGTCAGTAAGCCAGTGTCGTGTGTGACATTGATGGTGTCTACAGCTTCATCCTGCTGCCTACTGGCCTTACAATGCAATCTCCAGAGCAGTACCAGTGTCTGCAGGCTGCATGGTGCCAGAGGAGGATTGTTTGAGGTACCTGAACAGCCCCTCATGGCTCTCAGAGGCTGTGGCAAATTGTAGGTAGAAAGGTGGCAGGGTACAAACTGCAGTGTTTTTCCCTCTTCTGAGACAGACAACCTTGAATGTCATTTGAGTGTGTTAGCTGCACATGTGAATATACTTCCAGTTACTTTTCATTACTAAATGTGTTTAGATGTTTTCAGGTTCAGAAAAAAAATATTAAATGTTTGACTTCAGGAATTACTGAAAAAAAAAGCCCACAATGAGTTTTTGAGACTACTTCATAATTTAGCAGCACAATGTCTGCATGTGCCATTACAAAGGATTTGGTTTCTGGCAAAAGATTTCATTGTGGCTTTGTTTACAAAGTGGTGGTTCATAGAGCACTTAGACGACAAGTTTCACAGTAGGTCATTAGAGAAATGTAATTCATTTGGAAATATGAGGAAAGACATAAAAGGTTAAAATGTTGTGTTATTTTAATTCCAAAGTCATAATCTTCAAGCTGAAAATAATTTGAATGTATCTTTTTCAAGTTTTGCTTTCTCTTACCTGTTCTTTGTTGCCAATCTCTTGCTTGTCATTCTGCTGAGTGATATTAGTGAAACTTATTCTGTTACTGTACTGAGAGATACCAAAAGAGAGTAGACACAAACTCACTAGTTAAGAAAAAGGAGGAGAACTTCTTTGAAAAAGGTCCATCCTCCCAATTTTGTGGACCAAAAATAGTATATTTAAAATATTCTGACTAGCTCTAGTAGGATCATAAAATCCCAGAATATCAGGTTGGAAGAGAGCTCAAAGATTATCTTTTCCAACCTTTCTTGGCAAAAGCTCAGTCTAGGTAAGATGGCCCAACACTCTGTCCAGCTGAATCTTCAGTGTCCAACATTGGGGAATCCACTGCTTCCCTGGGAAGATTATGTCAATGGGTGATTGTTATTGTGAAAATTTTTCCTCTTGTGTCCAATCAGAATCTCCCTGGGAATAACTTGCACAACTGGAAATACTTTTGTAGTTCTTCATAAGTATTCGTGCAGTTTTCCATCTCTCGTATGCTTCTCTTCTGGTTTTGAGCAGACTCAGAAGGTCACAGTTAAACTAAGGGAGGCTCTTGTTCCACCTACTTCCCCTGCCTTTAAAGTGGATGAACAGTTTTTGTGCATCCTGGAGAGTATTTCTGAAAAACTCTCAGCACTTACTAGTTCCTTTAAATTCCGTGGAAGCATCCCATGGAATTCTTCCCAACTAGACTCTAAGCAAGCTGAAAATTGGTCTTCTAAAATCTAAACCCTTTGTCTTAGTACTGACCTTCAGCTTGCTCAGCAGGATCCCAAACTCCACATTATTGTCATCACTGCAGCCAAAGCTATCACTATCCGTGATACTACAAAGTGGGTTTTCTTGGTTTGTGAGTAGCGAGTCCAGCACTACCTCATTCCTGGTTGGCACATCTAACATTTGTGTGAGGAAGCAGTCCTCTACACATTCCAGGAACTTGGTGGATGACATGGTAGCTGCCATATTGTTCTTCCGACAAATGTCTGAGTAGTTGAAGTCACCCATACAAACCAAGTTCTGTTGACCCAAAGCATGCTTAAGTGACCCAAATGCTGCTTTGTTTGCCTTGTCATCTTGGTTTGGAAGTCAGTAGCAGATGTCTACTGTAAGATCCCCCTTGGAGACAATCCCTCTGATCTTGTCCCAAAGGTATTCATTAGGACTTCCACAATCACTGTAGTTGACTTCTATAAGGTTCTCCTTAACATAGAGTATAACTCCTCCTCCTCTTCTTCCCCTCCTGTCTTTACAAAACAGCCTATAACCATCTATCACAATCTTCCAGTCATGTGAATTGTCTCACCATGTTTTAGTTATTTCTATGATATCATAACTTTCTGACTGGGCATTGAGCTCCAGTTCATCTTGTTTATTCCCCAGGCTGCATGCATAGGTATGCACACACTTGAGGTGGTTGGTCTTCTGGTTCTCGTCTTGGGAGACAGATAAGGAACATTAAGAAGAAGAGTGTGTCCAGCAGGTTGAGGGAGGTTCTCCTCCCCCTCCACTCTGCCCTAGTGAGGCCTCATCTGGACTCCTGTGTCCAGTTCTGGGCTTCCCAGGTCAAGAGGGACAGAGAACTTCTGGAGAGTCCAGCACAGGGCCACCAAGATGATCAGGGGACTGGAACGTCTTCCTGATGAGGGAAGGCTGAAGGACCCAGGGCTATTTAGTCTGGAGAAGAGGAGACTGAGGGAGGATCTCATTAATATTTAGAAATACCTAAATGGTGGGTATCAGGAGGTTGGAGCATCACTTTTTTTTCTATGGTATCTAGCAACAGGACAAGGGGTAATGGGATGAAGCTGGAACACAGAAAGTTTCATTTAAACATAAGAAAAAACTATTTCACTGTTCAGGTGAGGGAGCCCTGGCACAGGCTGCCCAGGGAGGATATGGAGTCTCCTTCTTTGGAGATCTTTAAAACCTGCCTGGACATGTTCCTACGTGACCTGATCTAGGTGGACCTGTTTCTGCAGGGAGGTCAAACTATATGATCTCTAAAGGCCCTTTCCAAGCCCCACAGTCACTGCTCTGGTTGGCCTGGCTTATTCCCCAGTTGGTTACAATGACATGAGCATCGCCTTTGGACCCTGTCTCTCAAACCCTTCAGATTAAAACCTGCCTCACTAAGTCAGTTTGCCTGCTGCCAAAGATTCCCTCGCCTCTTCTAGACAGATGGATCCCATCCCTCCTTAATAGGCTGTAGTCATCAAAGCACTAGCCACGATGCCAGAAGTTGGTTTGCACTACATGTCTAATTCTGGTTAATCCTTAACTTAGCTTTCCTCTAACTGGTAGTATGGAAGAAAGGTAACTTGAGCACCAATACTTGCATTTCCAGGGCTTTCCAGCCTTCCTTGATTCTATACAGGTTCTAGATTGTGGTGGCATTTGTGATCACATGAAGGAGTAGCAAATGTCAGTAGCCTCTTGGCAAGTTGTGACATTCTCTCAGGAACATCTCAGACCTTAGCTCCTGGAAGGCAGCACACCTCTCATAACTCCCTGTCAGCACAGCAGATGGGTGCTTACCATCAGTGCTCATCATTTCTTTCTGCAATATCCTCTGTGTGCTGCTAGTACAGTTTCTCATTGCAGACCTTGCTTGTGAGTGTCTACAGATTAAAAACTTTGTATCATAGTACACTTCCACATTTAGAAAATGCCAATTATCTATGAAGACAGAAATTTGGTAACAAGCATGAGAAGTGGATTAAGCGACAGGTAGGTAGGATGTTGGTTAAGATACAGAAACAAAAATAATATCTTCACGTTGTATTAATGGATTTGACAAGAACAGTTGTCAGTCTTGAAGATAACTGCTGTCTCTGCTCTCAAGTCAGTTTTGCTTTTGTCTCTATCATTACATTGTGTCTGTCTGGACAGAAAACTAAACAATGCCTAGTTCTCCATAAATTAACATGCCAGTGGTGCTGTATTCTCATCTTTATCTAGAGACTTAAAAAGTAATTGAGCGGTCATTGAGAGTCACTCACTGAAACTAGTGTGCTTTTAGTGTGCCAGATGCTGAATGTGGCCTTCTCTGGCTCTTCAAAATACTGTGTGAAAGATCCTGAAGCTAAATAGAACTGTATTTTGATGGGCCCTATTTGCTGTATCCAAATCTCCCTTTCAAAGTTTTGATGGCGGTTTCAGGTATTTTAGCATAGTGACATCTCTACCTAGGTCTCACATTCTTAGATCTTGACCAAGGAGAGAAGGAAATCATTCTTCTTGATACCAAAGCTTGCATGGGAACACACAGAATATTATGCCTTTCTTTTGAAGACTCTTATACTGGCTGATGTTCAGAAAGAGGAGTGGCAGTTTTATTATGGCTTGGAAATTCTTAATATCTTGACGAGTGGCAAACTTTCTGTATAGGGTGGAGAAGTTGAAATGCATTTGCCTTTTGAGCTCCTGCAGCTGAGCATTTCAATTGTGTGACATGGAAAGTCCTGTTCATCTGCTGACACTCAGTTGCACACCTTGAAGGCAGCTTAAACAATACTGTTGTTTTGACCTCACAAAAATGTTTGGCTCATTCTTCTAGTTTGCACCCATAGTGCATCCATTGGGCTTGTGTGGTGTAAACTTAATTCTCCCCCACCAGGCTGAAACTGAACAGTGTCTGTGTCTGGATAACAGCCTGTGTTTCATGTCAATGAACCGAACGTGTACAGCATTTGTTGAGAACACACATTGAGGGAATAGAAAAATGAAAGCCCTAAATGCTGATGAATGTGAACAGGACACTACAAAGTATTTCCTTCTGATGAGTCCAAAACCAATATTTCAAGTCTTGCATGACAGCTTGGGGCTAGTTTATCTTATGTTGTTGGGTCTGCTGGCGCCACGTGAAGACAGCCTGAATCATGAAAATTAAGGGTCTAAAACCAAAAGATGTGTCTAAGCAGAAGGTGATCTCTTGTAGGAAAATGATCTACTGACCTCTGTAAAAGGAACAAGTAGAAAGGGCTGATGGAGAAAAACCATGTCCTGAACAGGAAGAGTCCCTTTCCTTGGAAGCAATCTCCTTCAGGCCTTGTCCTGAGGAAGACAAAATGCATGTGCTCCAATGAGGCAGCTATGATGGTGTGAGGAGTCTATTTTCTATAGGCAAAAGCCTATAGAGAGGGAAGGTGGAGAGAAGACAGAGACAAAGCAATCCTAGTCTGGTGGTAGCATGTCCTGCCACTTCAGAAGAAGTCAGATATGAGGAAGTTAAGTGCAAGAAGGTATAGCAGAGAGTACCCAGAAAGAAAAAGCCCTTAATTGTAAATCTCATTATTTCTGGGCTGGAAGTGGAACTTGTGTATGTGTTTCTGTGAGGTTTGAGAGTGGTATCATTCCATATGCCGTACCTGAAAGGTGTAGGACATGAAGTCCATGGGCTCTGAAGTAGTCTTTTCCTATGGCCCCTGGCAGGTGCCAAAAACAAACCTTTGTTCAGAGTGCAAAAGTAGCTGTGAGTCTTCTGTAAAAACAATGTAATTTCTGAAAGCTCTTCTGCTCACTAATACAGAAACAGTCTCTGTAACAACACCTTTATGCCAAATGTAACTGTGGTACCCCCTTCCCTTCAGCTTGCCCCTTTCCCTACATTTTGGGCTGTTTTGCTGGCACACAGCAGGCCCATGGGTGTGTTTGCAATTACAGAGGGTGAAACAGGAACAGCTCTGCCTTATCTCCCTGGTTTCCCAATGTCACTAAGTGCATTTTATTTTGAGATTCCTGATGGTGCTTGGCAAAGATAAACAAAATCTTCCATCAGGAAACCTGGGAGCTATTTCCACAGGAAGCTTCAAATCACTAAAGTAAATAAAACCCTTTTACATTATTCCCAGCCACGTTATTTAGCTAGCTGGAGCCTGTAACAATTGGTGAGAGGTGTCATATATTAGGGGTCTTGTAGCCTTTAAACAAATGATTCTTTTGGAATCCCATGAATTTTGCTTTTATACCTGGATTTATTCAGAAAATAGCCTTTCTTCCCAGAAGACACAACATGAACGTGCTTGCAACCCTATTATTCTGCTGGCACGCTATTCTTTTACGTTAAAAATAGTTCATTTGCCTCAGTCCCACGTGACCTTTAGTTTCATCTTAAGGGTTTTGCTTGCCTCTTCCTATCTTTTACTGAGTACTGGCATCTGCGAAAGCCAAAAATTGGCAGTGTTTCAGAACCATTCTCTGGCTTTCCCAGCACATACCAGAACCAATTGAGATGTGTTGTGAGTACATCTCACAGACTGTGTGTCTGAATTCAATGCTTTTTAACAAAATCAAGCATAGGATTCACTTCATCTAACATAACCCTTAAAGTTAGGCATCTAAGCTTAAGCTGGTCATGTAGGACCTCTTCATAAGTAAGCAAGAGGGATCAGGATCTCTGCATCTAGATATGGATCTGGATCTGGAACTTATTTTAAAGTGATGGGTGGAGGCGCCTGTGGAACTCCATGGGCTGTAAATTTGCCCATGCACGAAACAACTGTATTCAAGTAGATATATACATTTTTATGGCTTAGTTTAAATATGATGTACCCCATATAAGGAAAGGTTTCTTCATAGTAGCACTTCCAGTTGTTGTGTTCCGAACTGAGATCAGAATCTGGCACTGTGCACTCTTACATATCAACAATTATGCTGGTGATAGGCAGTCATAGATGAGTTTGCTAAATATTAAGTTTTTCTTACAGTTTTGTTTGCTGAAGAGAGTTTTAAAAAAAGGATCACAATGAAACATGAGAGGAAGAAGTCAACAGACAGGCTGTAATATCCAGTCTAACCTGTTAGTGTCGTGGCCTCCATTAGATTGATCCTTGCACTACACACTGAAACTGCAGCTAATGACAGGCACACACTTTGCTCCCACTGCAAGAGCGTGAGTTCAACCAAGAGAAATCAAGTCTGTCCCTATCAGAGGAAATTTCAATCCAGGACTTAGAGGACCTTATTTCACCTGTGTTTAGCACTGAGGGATAAGTGTGGAAAAGGAAGAGGAACAACCAATGCGAGACTTTTAAGAGGCAGAACTTTGTTTGAAAGGCAGCAGTGAGCAAGTCATGTTTGTGGTCTCCCTAGGGAGGTAAGTCAGCTCATTTTGCTTTGTGGGGATTTTGGAAGGTGCTTTCAGATGGATTTACCAATCAAGGAAAGAGATTACTGAAATATAATATGGTATTATTCATTGGAGATCTATTCTTTATGTGTCCCTGCTGATGTGACATTAAACCTGAAGCAGCATTAGTAATCATGGAACTGAATGAAAGTTAGTGTTGAGCTGTTCATGCTCTAAGAGACAAGAAAAGAAGGCATCATTCTCCCTTACAAAAGACAAAACCATTCTTATGATTTTGAGTCAAGTTCACAGCCAAGTGCTGTAGCGATTAGCAGTGAAAAAACAATTGAAAATGGCCAAAGTCAATGTCACTTGACTGAGAAGAAGGAAATTACTTTATCAGAATATTGGCTACAAATAAACCAAGAGAGGCTGCACTCTAGGAGTAAAACTTGGAAGTGCTTTCTCTCAGGAACTTGCTTCCACTTTCACTGAGGTCAGTGATGTAACTCTCCCTGGCTGGAGGGATGAGCCCCAGGTGGAGACAGCCCAGAGGCAATCGGCACTGCTTTGATGCCCCCCAGGTAGAGGAAGCTGTATTAACATTACAGTGAACTGAAAATGTGACTTGAATTTCAAGTGTGACATTGTTGACTAAACTATTCCTGACTGAGCTATCTGCTATGAAGAATCCTTGTGAAAACTTCAGTCATATTTACACTTAGTTAAATGGTTAGTGCAATGATCCTTGATTGCTCTCAGGTGGAAACACTGTTCACCTATATTTAATGTCAATCAGCCTGAATGGTGCTGTCTACACACAGCCACTCAGCCCAGCCCAGCCGGTGCTGTTTTGGCTTTCCTCTTGGGTGGCTGACACACTTTAAATGCATGAAGGGTAAAAAGATCTGTTCCAAGGCAAATCTGAGACATGTAATCCCAGGTTCAGTTACATTAGATATTAGGAAAGTTTTCTTCACCAAAAGAGTTGACAAGCACTGGCACAGGCTGCCCAGGCAAGTAGTGGAGTCAGCATCTATGGAGGTACTTAAAAGATGTGTAGATGTGATGCTTAGGGAAATGATTTAGTGGTGGACTTGGCAGTGCTAGGTTGGTTAACAGTTGGACTAGATGATCTTAAAGGTTTTTCCCAACCTAAATGGTTCTATGATACTCAGGATTTGAGGCATTTTTAAGAAATAGACATAGTTAGTCTGAATACTTATGAATAGCAAGAAAACAATATAAGCAAGCGTGAAGAGCTGCTATGTTTTTCTGCTATTCTCTTTAGATTCTTTTTCTCTCATGCAGTTCACAAGCTGGAACTGAGATCAGAATTTTCCTACTTTTTCATAGTCCCACTGTGCTGCCTTTAAATAATTCCACTTCTGGTACTTTGCCCAAGTCTGTCTTAACGTGGCATAATGTTTATACAAACTCTTTACTTACAAGAGCGACTTCAGTTTACACCAACTGATGTCTGAGCCCAAGTGTCTCATAGCTCCAGGGTAAATGGTAAGAATAGCTGGAGCCTCACATATGAAAGGGAAGATTAGAGACTTCAGCAGGAAGATGATGACATTGGTTAGTTCAAAGGCTTCCTGATAAAGGGCAAAATATATGCCGTGTTAATTTTGGCTCATTCATTTCATATAAACTAAAAAAGTGTTCTTGTTTTCTGACAGACGTACCAAGTGGATTCCACATTAGTTTGGAAAAAATGCCCATTGAAGGAGAGAATTTGGTATTGTCCTGTTCTGCCAACAAGTTCCTGTACAAAGACATTGCTTGGATTTTACCGAGGACAGTCAACAATCAAACGAAAACAAAAAAGTCTCTCAACAAGGAGTACTCCATCACCCTCACTCTGACCATCAAGAACGTTTCCCTGGCCCACTCGGGCACTTACACCTGCCGAGCAAGGAACATATACACGGGGAAAGAAGTGCTTCAAAAGAAAGACGTTACAATCAGAGGTGAGCACTGCAACAAAAAGGCTGTTTACTCTCGGATCCTCAAATATAAAAGCACAAGGAATGATTGTACAACACAAAGCAATGTAAAACATTAAAGGACTCATTAAACAGTAACAGGTGTCTCATATCATCTTGATTTTTTTTATTACTGTTGCTACCTTTCAGGCCCTGAGGTGGTGCACATTCCCCCATGGGTTGGACGTAGGAAGAATAGCAAACAAAATCGTAACGCGTGAGCTTCCAGTTGAGTTCAGACGGGTGTTTTCTGCTTTGACAAGGCACGTGGAAGCTGGGGTTTGGAAGATCCCCTGTGCTACATTTTGCATGTCGTTATTTTTTCTCTTGCCGTCTCCTACTGACCGATAAGGAAAACTTTGGATCAGTCTTTTCTTCCACTTTGATATCAGCCTCGTCAAAAGTGTCAAAGCTGAATAAACTGATTAACTTTAAAAACTGCTGTTTTCAGTCAACATCGGACATTTAATAACTTGAATGTGCGGAATGAGCACATTTCAGTTTGAAATTGACTGGACTACATATTTTTTATTTTAATCTGATCTTGATGGACTTATAAATATTACCTGCTGAGCAAGTTCTAATGCTTATTTATTTGAAATTATTTTCTACACTAAAGTACATTAATCTTAAAAAGTGTCTTCTAAAAGAAGTATGCAGGGAAGAAATAAAAGTGTCGATATAATGCACAGACCTAACATATCATTTATAATAATGATGATTTTAAAACTGACAGACGTGAACCATGTTTCTCCAAATAAATCCAGGTAGACTTCCAGTTGCTGTGTTGGTCAATTTTTAAAGTCACTTCTGCACTAATGTAAAAGGCTACTGATAGAAGTGTGAGTATTGCTCCTTGCCTGAAGATTCAGGAATTTGTAATGTTGTGATTATTTTATTAAATGAGAAATATTACACTAACACAACTGACCAGGTTGCAGCCAGCACAGTGAGTTGTTGAATACGTTTTTTAAAATGCAAATTCAAAATTGAAGCCATTAAAAATATTCATCGCTTTTGGTATGCAAATGACAATTGGATTTATTGTGGGGATTAAGAACCAGAGAAACTGCTGAAGGAGAATTAAGGGCAACCTAAGACTTCCTTGTGAGCGTTTACCTTTTTTTTTCCTTCGCCATGACTTTGCTATGAGATGTTTCTGTGTATTATAAATTCTATATAAGGAAGAAGTTACTATTTTTAATAGATCTGATAACTTTATTTTTTTACAATACATAGCTTTTATTATTTTTGGTTACATTTATGATTGATCATTTATATAGCATTTACATAAGCCATAAGAAAACAGGCCATAGTGACCAGAATAGCTACAGCAAAGGAACAAAGTGGCTGTGCTTTTAAAATAGAGGGTGACAACATGACAGTTTCTTGCGCTTGGGAACTCACCAGACTATTTCCTCCTTTAGGTATCGAGACTGTGTCCCACGGCTAAACTTGTCTTTCACGTGGGAATTGCTTTTGTCAAGTGTGAAAGGGTAAACAATAGCATTTCCCCATAATGCCAGTTTCATGGAGCCTAAAATGCTTAGAAAACAATTGATAACCTGGAAGTTGTCAGAGTACAGAATAGAATAATCATTTATATCTTGAAATGTCACCTATAGCCTGCTTGTATACAGTAGCTCTTTTGTTCATTATTAGTGTGATGGCTTCCAGAAACAATGTGTTCTTGCAAAAGGATCTGGCTCTCTTTTTCTTTTTTTTTTCCTAAAACATGCCTAAAAAGCAAGTGAAATCATTGACGACCTCTTAAAAATGGGGCAAGTGCGCTCTTTAGCATTTGCAAGTCTTCAGAAGAATTACAATACAGAATCTCCTTCTTTATGAGGCTGTTTTGTGAGAAGACATTTGATGGCAAGGTGGGCGGTGATGACAGGACGTTGTGAATTTTCCATGGCCTTGGGAGCTGGACTTGTAGCAGCCAGTTGCCAGGCAGTATGAGTTTGGGTCAAAAAAAAAAAAAAAAAAAGGAGATGGGGCAATTAGACTGTTGCTCTGTGAAATTATTGTGAATTGTGCTGATGTGTGTGACTGCTGGGTGGACATGCTACCAGCCTGGTCTCGACCAGCACTCAGAGGGCCACACTGTGCAAGGGTGTCGTAGCATCCTATATGTGGCTGCCTGCGTTGGGAGACACTGAGAAACCTCACTGGAAACGTTTGAGGAAAGCAGTTCTTGGTGGCCAGATAAAAACTACTGATGTCACTTTTGATATCCTCAGATGACTGGAGGAGCTCATCAGTTTGGAGAATTTCTGTGCCTTCTGTTGTGTAATATATTATTTAGGGAGAAAGGTGTGAATTATATTTCTTTCCCTTTTTTTAAAGTTTTAAAGCTTGTATTTATATTTTTGTACTGATTAATAAAAATATGTGAACAGACAACATAATCATAACAAAGGGCAAAAATGGTTGGAATGCAGAAGTAAACCTCAAAATGAACAAACTGTAATGTTTTCCCCTCCTTTGCCATTGTTTGCTTTTGGAAATGCAAATTTTCTCTCCTTACCACCCCAGGTTGGCTGAGTACTCTGACACCAGCATCCCCTTCTCCCCTTTGTGACTCCCATGTCACTATGTCACTCCCCTGGACCAAACTCTGCCTGCAATGAAGTTCCTTGGGGTAACTGAGAGCAGAGTTTGGCCCAGCAGGCAGTGTTTGTGGGCAGGCACACAAGATCTGGGGACAAGCCCAGGGTGCTGCCCTGGGCGCTGAGTCCTGCGCTGTGCATGCTGGTGGCCAGGGCAGCCCATCGGCTGTGGGGTGAGAGAAGTGGGGCCTTGGAAACTGTCTCCCTTGGCTTTACTGCAAAAAGGGATGGGAGAAGATGGGTGGCTTGCAAAAGAGAATAATCCTCAGGTTGACCAAGTCATTGAAAAATCAGCTGATTGCAGCAATTATTGAAAGTATGTGAACGGTGACATAAGTTCTAAGCGAAGAAGTTTTTCGTAATATGAAACCCCATCTTTAGTGTATGGCTATAAACAAATTAAAATTAATCACAAATAACTCAACTGAATGTGTGATTTGCCTTTGTTGTGTCATGTTTTCTGCCTCCATTTTGTATGTCTGGGCTGGGGTGTCCATGAGGGACTGCCGATAAATGTGAACTGTGGAGCTCTTCTCAGCATGTGTGTGTGGACGCGCATCAGACAGAGCTTGTTCATAAACAGTGTTGTGAAAAGTGAGATCTGTGCAAAGATCGAGGTGAGGTGGCAATGAGAAGAGGGCAGTCTTCTTGGCTGCGAGGCAAATGTTATTGACCATGTAATTGTGTAGCTATGTGGTGGAGAATTTCCTTTACAGCCTCTCTCATGACCATGACTGTTTGGGAAGAGAGAACAAATTGTCTGCTACACTGTAAACAAAAAATGGTGTTGTCTATGGAAATTAGAGATTTGCAGCTCAGAAAAGCCCCAACTGGTCATTGCACGATTTAATGGCATTAATTTCAAGGGCTAAGAGCATAGTAAAGATAAACTACTTTAAAAGTGTTTCTAGTGCAAGGGGATTCATGCACATTGTGTCAGCTGGTGTTACATAGGTGCTTAATTTTTATGGAGAGTTTTTATTTGCAGCTCGTAACAGAGTGACTGTGAAAATGGAAATGTCTGATAGTTGGGGTTTTTTTCTGAAAGGATGGAGAATAATCTTCCAAACACAGAGTGCTGGAAATGCAGCTGATATTATACTGGAACTTGTTGTGTCGGTGTCTATTGCAGTCTGAAAGAAAATACTTCCAGAGAGTTGATTTCTGCTTTGTTCTGTTTTGTTTCAAATTTTGTAATGTGTGGCTCACCGTGGTAGTAATTACTGATCCTGGCGGTGTCCTTGACAGGAAAGATCACAAATAATCGTTCTTGCAAGACTGGGGCATTTGAGGGAATCTGTAGAGCATCTGCCTCTCAGACACTGTTCAGGAGCTCCCTGGATTCTCCATCACTGCTTTAAAGGGACCAAAATACAAAAAAAGGATGATGTGAGAGTTGCAAATGTGACAGAGCGATGTTGCCATATAATGTTCATAAACATTGCAAATACCTTGAACTTTGTCAGAACAGCCTTCGGCTCTGTATGAAGAGGGGGAAGGGGTGGCAAAGGGTTGAAATGAGGATGAGAAAGGTTTGTTGTTTTGCTTCTTTCAGGAATGACTTTAACATGATGTTTATAGACTGTTTTTGAAATGCCCTACTGGGGGGCCCTTAAGCAGAAGTAGAACAGATGAGACGTGCTTCCAATACTTATTGTCACCGATTGTCATGGCAATTGTGTTTTATTGCGTTGCATTCTGGTGAATGTTGGTAGATAAAAGTGAAGCAGGAGCAGCGTTGCTATACTGTGCGGCCAGCCAGCACTCAGCCTCGGCCTCTGCTGTCAGGGTTTCCAGCATCTGTGGGCTGCCCGAGGACATGGGCACATTTCTCACCAGCGCGGTTTTGGCAGCCATGCTCTGGTGTGGTTTGGCCAGACCTCATTGCATTCAGCCAAATATGTGAAATGCAAAAGGGAAAGACTTGATGACAATTTTTGTGACACATAACACTGCTTTTGGATTCTGATTTTAGATGATGAGAGTTTACTGAATATGATTTGTAACTGTACTCTTTAAAGTAAGTAAATGATAAAGGTCACATTCAGGGGTGTCGTGGTGCACAGAGCCGTGTGGTGCTATCAGTGACACTCAGATACTGGGCTACAATGGTGTCCTGCTAATTGTTAAAAACTTTTGGTGTCACTGTTTCTCTTGATGATGTGAAAGTCTGACCTTTCATAGAAATCTATTTATTTCAATAAACAAACGTGGTTGGTAATGGAACTGAGGAAATCTTTTAAACAATGTCATCATTGGGTCTTCTTTGGTCATCAAAATCCTCTGCTGCTGGGTAATGGGAGAACTCTGTACACACCAAATGCTCTTAAGCAAACTGGAACAGTAAATAAAATCTGTGAACAGTGAACCCTGTAGAACAGCTTTAGTAAACTCAAACATCAGTAATATGCTGGTAGGGAAGGTAATTAAATTCCCACAGTTACAAGAATATAAAAACAGAGTTGTTGTTTTGTCTTGTAGCTCAAGAGGCACCAGCCCTGCTGCGGCACCTCACGGATCAGACAGTGAACACCAGTAATTCTGCCACATTGGAGTGCCAGGTTCGTGGCATCCCCGAGCCCCAGATATCCTGGTTTAAAAACCATGAGGAAATACGGCAAGAACCAGGTGAGAGCTCTGTGTACTCACCTACTTTTTACAGCCTTTTTACTTACCCGTCTGCCTTAGGTAGCCATTTGCAATTATTGACATTGGTGCCCAGACTTCAGGAACGTGTATGGCCTGGGCATTACAGGCAGGCAAGTAGCAGCACAGGCAGGCCAGGTTATTCTGTCTAATTCTAAAACCGCAGCCAAGCTGGAGGTGTAAACACAACGTGTCTCTGTAAAGTCAGTGGAAAAAAACATAGCTCTCAGTTTGTATCTTAGAAGAGTCATCTACAGAAAAACATATTTCTCTCCATTTACTATAGAGGGAGCCTAAAGATCAGGTGTCTTGGCTAGTATGTAACTAGGCAGAAGAAAACCAAGCTCGCGTGATGTGCATAGGAGTACCACAGGGAGTCTGTGGTCAGGCATGCAAAATCTGTTCTTCATTCACAACCTAGACACCAGACTAAATCTGCATCTGAGGTGTCGAAAACCAAAATGTAGCTGCTGGCAGCAAAAGAATCCGGGCGTCACACAACAGAAAGGAACAGCTTACCAGGTGGCATGCTGCTGCTACAGGAAAACCTTGGGAAACATTTGCTGCCATGTCTAGAATGTGACTTTAAAGATCAGCTAAGGCTACGTGTCCAGTTCTGCTGGCACCACAGTCACAGAAGCATTCCTTGGAGATTTCAGGTGGAGGTGAATGACGAGGAAAAGGCAAAACCTTTCTCATGGTAATTCATCCACGTTTAGATCAGATGCACACAGCAAGCTAGTGTTACACTCTCAGCAAAAATATTGGACAAGGTTTGGCCTTTAAGAATCTGAATCTCAAGTGCAGTCTTCAATAACCATGTTTTAGAAAGTTTGTGTTTATGGTTCTGTTCTGCATTACTGGAAACTACTACGGCATGAGCAAAGGCAACTGAATACAATTCTGAGGATTTTGCCAAGTGAATTATAAGCGCATGCAGACTCCCAGCCCAGGCACTAAGCTTAATCAAGAGCCAGATTCCATGGAGCTTTACAGTGACCAAATTGTTGTACCATGCATTATTAACATTATTGTCTCAAATTAATGTTATGTGTCTAACTTGGGTGTAAGGCAACACTTACTGTTAGAAACCAGGAAACTGTCTCTAGAGGGCAGGTCAGAGCACTTTAGTTAGGTGTTTGAAATAAAGGGTAGGAATACATTTTGATAGGACAGTGGTTCTGATGGAGCCAAACACACAAGTGTGTACTTGACTGCACATTTCCTGGCTCTGCAGTGCCTTAGAGGCAGTCTGAGGCCAAATCTGCTCCCTGCGGTTTCCTCACTTCCTGGAGTGTTACCCAGGCTGGCTTATGTATTGACCTAGCTGGAATAAACAAGATGTTGAAAACTTCAGGTAACTCCTGTGTTTTAGGGTATATCTCATGGGACCTCCCTTTGCACTAGCTGGGGACCTTCTGCAAAGGGGCCCATCATTCCGTGCCTCATGGGCAAATAAGCTTTGGGGCAAGTCTGCTGTCCATAAGGCCAGTGTGGATACATGGAGCTCAATCTTGGACGTGCTCTGCTTCTGGGACAGACCTAAGCCTGTAAGTGCAGTAATCAGACCACCCATTATCCGAAAGCTGGAGACATGCCGAGAAACTCACCTGGATGTAAAATCTAGGCACAATACTAATTAATATACACAGTACCAAGTGCTCCCAAGCTCAATCCCTTAGGTGGAGCTTTTTTCAATCACACAAGTGCTTTGTAAACTGATTTCCAAAAGATTCCCAAAACATCCAAGTGTATTTGGCTTTCCTGCAGATAACATTGTGCTGTGCAGCCTGTGGCTCAGATTTCTTTAGAGAAGAACTTGAAGCAGATATTATTACACAAGGGCCTGTTTTTTGTTTATATTCTGGCTCCTCATTGCAAAATACTTCATTTCACAGGAATAATTTTAGGGCCTGGAAGACGAATGCTGTTTATTGAAAGAATAAAAGAGGAGGACGAAGGACTGTACCAGTGTATAGCGACCAACTTAAAAGGGTCTGTGGAGAGTGCGGCATATGTTACAGTGCAAGGTAAAGCGTGACACTAAATGGGAAGAGGAAGCTCGCCAGGGTGATGTTCCTGCTCAGGCTGGAAGGGTGGGGGTATGACTTGGGGCTCATGCGGTGATCTCTAAAGGCAGCAGTTTAAAGAAAATCTTAGTAAGGGAAGCGTACCAGGTTGGAAAGGAAGCTTAGCAGGAAATGCAAACTCGGAGTGTGTTTACACTGACCTAAAAAGAAGAATTGCTTCAACCCAACAAAGATCAGGTCAGAGTATAAGACAAAAGTAAATTTAATATTGTCCAAACAAACAAAAAAACAGAGTAAGGGGTAAGGAACAGTCTCCTAGACACTAATTTTCCCATTTCAGATTAGTTCCATCAAAATTAGAGGCTTGGGGGATTTTCAGTTCTTTTTTTCTCAGTGTAAAGGGCACTGACAAATCAGACTGGAAGTTCTTAGCCTAGCCATAGCTGCACATGTATTTTTCTTACCTGTTGTAAGAAGTAGGTATGATCTAGCTATTTCTGTAACAATTAGTTGAACTATTTTGCTATTAATTTAAACATCCAGCACTGTTCTGCCTTCTGCCAAGTCTGACTCTGGCCTGTGCCAGTGACTTCTATCAAGTAATTTTAAGTTGTATTAAAAAAAAGGTAATTTAGTGACTTTTCAGTTTCATCGAATACATTTCTGGTTCATATATTACGAGATAAGGGAAATAGGTTGACATTCTCCATATAAGTCAGTGCTGTGTTTGAATTGAATTTGACACAACCTATCTTATTTGATAGGTAAAGTATCCTTTAGTTAAATAAGTCCAAAATGCACTTAGTTTCTCATTATAGAAGACGATTTGACTACTAGCAGGTCTCTCAGGCAGGGATTATGTCTTTGTGGAAGTTCTCATACAGTTGCTAAATGTATCTGAATACTACTGAGTACTTGGATACTCCCCTGCAGCAGAAGACAATTACATCTAGTAAATCAGTATTGATTTTCTGCCATGGGTGTATTAGCAGTCTCAGTTAATGGTAATTGCTGATGATACAGTGATGTTTGTACTTTAAAAGGTCAAGGTACTTTAAAAGGTGCATGAACATGTGGTCTGGCCAAACTGATGTAATCAAGGAGTTAAAAACACCTATCCTCTTATAATAATGCCAAGATTTTTACAGCTGCTTAAATAGCTAAAATAATAACTTGTTGCCTAAGTGCTTGCTGTCCAATGCATCTTACCAACTGATGGTTCTGGACAATGTAATTCATTATTGTATTGATTTTAACATCATTGTAGCTTAGCTATTTATTACAACCACAAGAATGCTGCCACAGGGCTTCTAGGAAGTCATATCTCTTAGTTTGTGATCCAGAGGAGAGAGAAGAGAGCAGCCAGGAAGGTTACATATCCTGAGGGACTAGTGTTCTTGTGTGACTCCTATGGGAGCTCTTAAATAAACAGGAGATGAAGACTACCATATTAAAATTTACAGCTTTGAGACTGGATGAGAAAAAAAGAGAGAATTTGTCTTATCTACTATGATCAAGGAAAATGCCTTTCAACCCTTTCTCTCCCTGCTACATGAAGAGACGTCACTGGAGATTTTTCTGCTCATTCCTACACTGATCTGGAGTGTCTGTTCCTCTCCCAGGGAACAGTAGCCTCTCACCCCAACCCTGAGCCCAGAGTGATGAGATCAGGGCTTAAGCACAGGGCTCTCTAGGCTTTGCCACATGCTAATCTTTCTGGGAAATACAGACCCTGCAACTACCACTGTGAGCACCAAAGCCTTCCCTCCATCCCGGCAGCTCTCAGACCGTGGGGCTGCAGATCAAAGGGAACGAAGCAATGCCTTGTGTTGATGGCTGTGTTTAGGAGATTGAGAGAGTAGCTTGTGAATGAGTCAGGAAGGAAACTGTCTGCTCTCTTTTATTTCCTCTGAAAAAACATTCTTATACTCACAGATAAAACAATATGTTATTTTTGTATCCAAGATGGATGAATGGATGCTGGAATCAAAGGGCTGTCTTTAAATAATCTCAGCCCGTGTTTGGTTTGGAAGCCGTGCTGGCCAGGCTGTCTGAGGAGGACAAGGCTCGTGTTTGTGGACATGTCAGAGCAAGCTGTTTGCTTGCTCTTGGTTGAAGAACTGAAAAGGCAAGGAATCTGCAAGGAGGGAATAGGAACATCAAATGGCTGCCAGAATACCCAGCAGACAAAGGAGAGCGTGTCCCTAAAAGCTGGAGGACACAAGCTGCTGGGCTGCCTTGAGCAGCTATCCTCTGAGGGATCACCCTGCTCACAGAGGGGATGACTTGTCATGAAAGCCTTGCCCTGCCTCTCCTCTTGAGAACCCTCACACCCCTTCTCAGTGGGGGACAGCGATACAGCTGATTGCAAAGGTGCTGCACACCACTTGAAGAAAATGTGTTGACAAAGGAATGAGCATCTTTCATAGCTCATGCCCACTGAAATCTGGATGTGTAACAAGCAAATGAATACAGCAATGTGCCTTGGCTTAAAGCTGATGCTTGCTAATGTAATGTGATCCCTGATGATGAAAAAGAAAGCATGACATTTATTAAGTATTCAATGAACTATTCCAACACTTTGAAAATAGTGCTTGCTTTTTAAATAACTGTCTGTTTTTCTGTCTACCTTTCTAACTGTATCTCAGAAAAGTTGTTGTGCCTTTTGGGTCACTCTGACCTCATCAGGAATGTTTCCATGAAGTTTAATTGGAATTCCCTTGGCTACTGAACACCCGTCCCAGTGCTGCACTGCCATCATCATGGGATCACATGGATTAAGTAGGGCTGGTCACACTGGTGTGGAGCTGAGGGAAGGCTTTGGGTGCAGCAGAGTGGTGTTGGTGCCTCAGGCATTGGTTTTTCCCTGATTGACACCTGACACAGAGCTGTGCCTCGATCTTTAGACCTGAAATCCTAATGACAGAGCTCATACCAGCCCAAGACTTGAGCTTGTGCCTGGAAGAGTCAGTGCCTATGTTCAGGCTCTCATGCCTGCAGGCCTCCGGGTACTGGACCTCCTGTTAGTGCTGAGAGAGAGAAGCTGCTGCTGGTGGCCTTTTTTCACTCATCTGCAGAGACACAGGAAGGTGCCCAGTGTGGCAGCACATGAGGGAAAGGTCTGTGTCTAATTAGGATAGATCTCTTGGAGAGGTAAAAGGAGGACACAGAAATCTAGGGGTACTGGGCAGAGAGAGGGATTTAGTCCTGCTCACAGCCTCTCCAAACTCTACTAAACCTAAGCCCTCTTCTGAATGTTCTTGCCTATTTTGCCTCAAATAAATCTTTTCCTACCCAGCTGAGAGGTACTCAAACACAACTGACTGCAAGGCTTTTAGCAAGGCTAGGAACCTGGTGTTTGACAACTCAGCCCCACTCCAGCCTAGAGAGATGCTTTCTAGTTGCCTGAATTCACTTGGATGTTTCAAAGACAGCATCTTCACATCTCTTCGCTAACTCCTGGGCAGCAGTTAGGCAGTTGCTGCCTTACACCCTAGGACTCGCCTTACCCTGCCTCATGGATTTTGTGTCCTGTCATATGGAGCAGCAGCAGCAAACGAACCTTCATCTCCTTCAGATTTTGCTGAATAAATGTCAGAAACTAACGCTCTTTATCTGCATGAATTCTGTTCAGAAGCAAGAAGAGAGTATCCATATGTAAAAGGAAAGGCTGATGCCAGAAGATAGGCAAGCTGCATTAGGCTGTGTCATTTATGCCATCACTATGTCCCATATCTAAATAAAACCTTTAGAAAAATACTTGTGAAAAATTAACAATGTTGGGTTTTTTTTTTTGAGAAATAGATACTTTATAGCTCCACTTGTAGTTGCAGTTCTATTTTCTTCAATGAGCTTTATTGTCAAAGTTCCAGAATGGACATGCCAGAGGAATCTTAGATTTACAGCACAAATGCAAATCTGATTATAACCTCTGGAGAGTGAAGATATTATGTTAGTGAAGCTACAGCTACAGCAAGCAGTTCAACCAAGCATCACTTCCCTCTGGGTTACCTGATAAGCCCACCAGTGAGACATCAGTCATCCCTTTTTAATGTGTCAGAAGTAATACCGAGCTGCCTGGGTTCTGAAACTGCTGCAAGTGCTGTCGACAAAACTACTGTGAAGTGAAGTTCAGAATTACTTCTCGTTGTCTCATTTTCTCTCTCTGGAGAGTGCATAAGAATACAAGGCAGATTGTGAGGATTTTTTTTTTTTGCATTTGCTACCAATCAGATGGAAAACATATTGTGGGAAGTGTGGTATTTTGACACGATCACAGGATTTGCAAAACAGACTGCTCTGAAACCATTTTATGAGTCCCTAAACAGCAGTCTGAAGCGAATTTTGTTTTGGCTTTTTTTTTAAGATCTGTCAGTGGGCTCTAATACTCCACAGATTTCTAATGTTTATGTTTTCTTGCTGCTCCACTTTCAGTCGTTGTTGTTTTTGGTTCTCTCTTTCTGTGCTTAATCTGTTCCCTGGGTTGGAGAGCTTTCCCAGCTCCCTGACAGCTGTGTTCTGCGAGGTGGTGCTGGGGAAGGAGACGGTTTCATGTCTCTTTGGGGAGTCAGGCCCCATGCTGCTGGTGTGACCAGCATATTTCTACCCAGTGTGTATGGAGCACAAGGCATTCTGTGCCATGCTTTGTGTGAGCTGAGGTCATAGGTACTACACAGCGCTATCCGAGCTATGGGAGGAAGAGCTCATGGACTCCTGTACCATAAGCCTCCAAGGGAGCCCCGAGCTATCCCTCCAGTGAGGTTTTTGGTGAGGGCTGGTGGTTTTCCAGCACAGCTGGCACAGAGAAGTGGGCTGCAGGGCTCAGCTATCAGCATGGAAGAGCTCACAGAGCTAGAGAAGAGCAGCCACAGTGCCTTAGCAAAGGCATCAAATGTCCTGGACAAGGCTGTGGATGTGGCTTACCTGGACTTTAGTAAATCTTGACACTGTCTCCCTCAGCATCCTCCTGGAGAAACTGGCTGCCCATGACTTGATGGACCTACTCTGTGATAGGAGTCTCTGGCCAGGTCCAGAGTCATAGTGAATGGAGTTAAATCCAGTTGTTGTCTGATCACCAGGGGTGTTCCCCAGGGCTCAGTGCTGAGGCCTGTTTTGTTTAACATCTTTATCAATGATCTGTATGAGGGGATTGAGTGCAGCCTCAGTATATTTTGGATTGCAGACAATCCAAAGTTGGGTGGGAAGGTAGAGCTGCTTGAGGGCAGGAAGGCTCTTCAGAGGAGCCTGGACAGGCTGGATCAGTGGGCTGAGGCCAATTGTATGAGGTTCAACAAGGCCAAGTGCTGGGTCCTGTACTTGGACCACAACAACGCCAGGCAATGCTATAGGTTTGGGGCAGAGTGGTTGGAAAAGCTGCCCAGAGGAAAAAGGACCTGGAAGTGTTGGTTGACAGCCAGTTGAACATGAACCATCAGTGTGCCTAGGTGCCAAGAAGGCTAATGGCAAGCTGGCTTGTATCAGCAATAGTGTGACCAGGAAAGTGATTGTACTCCTGTACTCTATTCAAGGCTACCCCTTGAATACTGTGTTTCGATTTGGACCTCTGACTCCAAGAGAGACATCGAGGTTCTGGAGTGTCTCCAGAGAGGGGCAATGAAGCTGTGAAGGGTCTGGAGCACAAGTCTGATGAGGAGCAGCTGAGGGAGCTGGGGTTGTTTAGTCTGGAGGAGACTGAGAGATGGGATTATCACTGTCTACAGCTACCTGAAAGGAAACTGTAGTCAGGTGGGGGTTGATCTCTTTTCCCAAGTAACAAGTGATACAACAAGAGGAAATGGCCTCAAGTTGTTTCAGGGAAGGTTTAGATTGGAGATTAGGAAGATTTTTTTCAGTTAGACACACTAACAACCTGTTAGGCAATGGCTGCTCAGGGAAGTGATGGGGTCACCATGCCTGGAGATATTTAAAAGCCACGTAGGTGAGATGCTGAGGAACGTGATTTAGTGGTGGGCCTGGAAGTGTGAGGTCAGTCGTTGGACAAACCACTTTCCAACTGAAAGGATCCTATGATCCTATGACAGCAAAACCCAAGCATCACTACTACAGTGTGCACCATCTCACACCTGGATTCACTGACATCTACACCAGTACCAGCCATCTTTGGAGTTTCTCCTGAGCATTAGCATCACTTCTCACACTGCAGCATTGCCCCTGGGAAAAGTTAGCAAAGCTGAACCCTCTTGCACAGCCCCTTCCTCTCTGGAGGCTGCTGAGGAGTGAGCATTTTTGAGTCCTCTGCTTCTCTCTCAGATGTGGACTTGGCCAGATTGGCTTTGCTGCTGTTAGTGGTGAGGACAGTGAAACTACATGCACAGACCCACACACATTCTCACACAGAGTTTGGTTAAAAATATCCTGCAGCTGAATTTCCATCTCAAAAGGAAATTATTACCTGACTGGCCACACTCAACTGGGTTTACTTCACCTCCTGCATCTCAAAGAAGAGCTGACGTTTTACTGGAAAACTTATGGGTGGATCAAATACGATTTTGCTGTGTTCAATACAACAGCTTTGCCGGGGAGATTTTTTTCCTCTGGGCTTTATGAACCAGTCCAAACAGAGATTAACACCCCATTGAAAAGAATCTGGTTCTTCCTAGAATTTAATTTTAATGGCAAATAAACATAAAGTACCCTTGCTTTGCAAGTAATTTCCTTAAATGTTTACCACTTGTTTCCCCAGGCACATCAGAGAGGTCAAACCTGGAGCTAATAACCCTGACCTGTACCTGCGTGGCTGCAACGCTCTTCTGGCTTCTGTTGACCCTCTTCATTCGCAAGCTGAAGAGGGTAAGAATAGACAGGGAGATCCCAGTGGTACCTGCCTCTCCTTCCAGCCCTTCCCTCCCATTAGAAAATCCTTCCCAGGCCATGGGGATTGCTAAGTCTATAAAAAACACCCTATCTGATTCACTTACTGCTTGCCTTTGTTCCCTCTTTAATCAGCAGGCTGCTGCTGAATGCCCAGGGAACTGTGACTGTCAAGGCATAGTATGAGTAAGCTAGGAAGCAAAGCCTGAGTGGAGGCAAGGCTCTGAGACTCAAGCATTTAGGTGCCTGACTCCCACCAGAGGCATCCCCATTCTATGAGGGTTTGGCATCTTCATGATCACTCAGATCACTCATGAAGATCTGAGTGAGTGGGAGTGACAGATCTTCCCAGAGTGCACTGAGGTCTGGTTTGCACACAGCATCTGGTATAATTACATCACTTCCAAAGTTATATTCCAAAGTAGTTTCAGTGGTGCAACTTCTAGAGCAGATGATCCTGTATCAGCATGAAAACATTAACTGCTCCTGCAGCTGACTCTGTTCCCTGTCCAAGGCTGACCGTGATGGTTTAAATCCCCTTTTTGCTGACAGCACCATGCCTGCATTGCGTGGTACCTGCAGGTTAAGCCTCAGCAGATCTCCTAAGCAGAAAATGCAATTCCTCAGTAGTGCAGAAAGATCTCAGAGCAACTCTCAGGAGCAGATGGATTTGCTGGAAGGGAGATACTGGGGCAACGGAGTGCACTACAGAACATGAGATGAGGAATGGCTGCAAGTCACCGTCTCCCGCACTCCCCTCCACTTGCCCACCACTAAAGTGCTGAGCGCTGGGTGCCCTCCTTCACCCAGCCTGAGAGGTATCACAGCCTGATGCCATGGGGATCAGCTCACAGCTGCCATGGCTGAGCAGGTTCCAGCTGACCAAACTTCATGATGGTTGCTAAAGGTCAGCTGCATCCTGCCAGACTGTTTTATTTCAATCTGAATTGAGGCCTGTCTGTATCTTAGGTCTGTACACTGATGTCTTCTATTGACTGCTGAGAAAGCAGGACCAGACCTCCAAACCAGGGAGATGTGGCAGTGGTCACTCTACCTGCCTTCCTACTGCTACAATCTCTTGTAAGGAGAAGTGTGTGGGAGTTTGAGGGGAAAGAAAAGTAGAGGTCAGCTGAAGCTTTGTAGCTGTAAGAAAAATTACAGTGCAAGTGGGACCAGTTCTGACTGTTAACCAGCAATGATGAAGCTATTCATAACATGACTACAAACCCCTAGAAAAAAATTTTAAATGTAGCAAAGAGTTGCAGACTGTTTTCTTGTAATTTGTTATGATACCAAAACTTCACATTTACTTGTTAGATTGTTAAAAGATAATTTTAAAAAATAATCATTGCTGTAGAACAAAGGGACACTAACTAGGTGACATGTGAAGGCTCCTTTACAGCTGAGCCTTTCCAGCTACTGTTGGTCTGTTTATGGTCTTCTCTGTATTTCTATTATAAACCCTTACTCTCAAGGATTTTGGTCTGGAATTAGCTCTAAATTAAATTTTATATACAAACTACATTGCCTCAACAGAAAAAAGCCCAAACTTATATATACTCTGAGGGCACTTTCCTAAAGCCTGTCTACTTTGCATACAGGGACAAATGATTTTACACAACAATTCTTCCTCATTGACAATATTGTTTCAAATCTGTAATTGTGCAAAACATTTGGTATGTAGTGCATCTGAATGAAGAACTGTAGGAAGTTCTATGCACCTTTCCCCCTCCCTTATTGATTTTTCAGGGATGAGTCCACTTAAAAGCTTTTCTAAAGTGACTAGTAGGAACAGTCTGGTACACACACGTCTGTCAAGAAATGCTCTTTTTGAAGCACCGTGCATGCTTCTGTTTCTATCCATATCCCACTTACCCTTGTCCTGTCTAGGATCAGTGGATGGTTTGTAGCCTGGGTTTTCCTCAAGCATCAGTGCAATCCTTCTTGGGACTGTCTGGTTTTCTGAGATAATGAAAGGCAACTAAAACGGGAGCTAATGCTTACTGTCATTTTAGTCCAGTTATATTTGTAGCCAAAGCATACACAGCTAGTAATACCCTTCCCAAATAAATGCCTGGGAAGGCATATCCTGAGGACACATTTCTAACCTGAAAGTCACAGGAGGCACTTAAAGCAACAAAAATTGTAGATATGTGTCTGTGTGTTTGTGTCTGTGCCCTTGTGCTGTTTATATGAGTTTAGGAAAAGCAATACAAAGAGGCTTAGTTCAACAGGTTTTCCTTAAATTCCAATTAATAACCAGGAAATCGGACCAAACACCAGACCTTTTCTAGAGAAGTGTAAGTCTTCTTGTATCAAGAAAAGTCCAGTGGATTGGAATGGCAATCTAGGAGCTCTTTGAAGGAAAATATGTTTCAAAATGGATGCACTTTAGTTAAGGTTCATCTTTCCTTACATTTATCATGTAAAGTGGATAATCTGTTTGCTCAGTAGAAATTGAACTTCTGGGAAATTCATTTGAAATTATGGATTTGAGTCTGGGTGTTTATAAATTCATCCAAGCTCAAATAATTTAATGAAATTGGTCAGAAATGATACCAAAGAAATAAAAAGTTCTGAAAATTTGTAAACAGTTTCTGAAATGTATAATGTCTGGTCTCCTGACGACGAGTCTTGCACAACTTATAACCACAGATGACCTATATTTGTTTGGTACATGGAAAAAAATAAACACTAGCAGTTGAACTCCATCTGTTGCATATGGCCACTTCTTGCTTTGCACAATCATGAAGGAAAGTTATTTTTATCAACAATGTTTAGTCATTTACTGAAAATATTTGATGAAAATATTTCTCTTGACTGTGCAGAGGGCCTGTATCATAACACCATATGTTAATACAGATCCACATGGATTTTATTGAAGAAACTAATGTCACATAGGAAGAAAGCTAGAGGAAAGAGTTTCTTTTATATAAAAAGTCTTGCAATACATGAAAAAGTCAAAAGAAGCTTAACTAAACCATCTATTGTGTTGTGAAACACAGAGCCCCGTGGACAGAATTAACTTGGAGCTGTTGATCCAAACAAAGATGCAGAAAGATATCCTTATCCTCTTTACATTTTGCGATGTTCTTTCTTTTCTAGCCTTATTCCTCTGAAATGAAGACCAACCATTATCTGTCGATCATAATGGATCCTGATGAAGTGCCTTTGGATGAGCAATGTGAGCGTCTGCCTTATGATGCCAGCAAATGGGAAATTGCAAGGGAAAGGCTTAAACTAGGTAATAATGGCATACTTCCCATAGGGTTTTCAGAGAGTGAACAATATATACCTCTAACTACAGGTAAAGAGGAGCTGGGTGTGTTTTTCACAACATACTGCCAGGTCAATGTAAACAATTCCATATTAAGTGCCCTGGTCCATGTCCAAATTACAGCACTTAGGACAGACTGATGGTCTACCTGACTTTCCATGTGTATATTTTGAGTCCAGGTATGAAAACTAAAGTAAAACCATGGAACCATAAAACCATTTAGGTTGGAAAAGATCTTTAAGATCAAGTCCAAACATTAATACTTCCACATCCGCTACCAAACCATGTCCTTTAGCACCTTCAGTGTAATCTCCATATCCTTTAAATATCTCCAGGGATGCTGACTCCATGACCTTCCTGGGCAGCCTGTTCCAAGGCTTAATGACTCTTTCAGTGAAGAAATTTTGCCTAATATCTCCAATTTAAATCTCCCCTGGCACAACTTAAGGTCATTGTCCTGACAGGCCTTGTCCTGTCACTCATTACTTGGGAGAAGAAACCAAGACCCACCTTGCCACAATCTCCTTTCAGGTAGTAAATCTCCCTCAGTCTCCTTTTCTCCAGGCTAAACACCCCCAGTTCTCTCAACTGCTCCTCATGAAACTTGTTCTCCAAACCCTTTACCAGCTTCGTTGCCCATCTCTGGACAGGCTCCAGCACCTCAATGTCCCTGTCGTAGCGAGGGACCCAACACTGAACATAGTATTTGAGGTGCAGCCTCACCAATGCCGAGTACAAGGGGGCAATCACTTCCTTGGTCCTACTGGTCGCACTATTGCTGATACAAGCCAGGATGCCATTGGTCTTTTTGGGCACCTGGGCACACTGCTGGCTTATGTTCAGCCAGTTGTTGATCAACATGCCCAGGTTCTTTTCCTCTGGACAGGTTTCCAGACACTCTGCCCCAAGCCTGTAGCATTGCCTGGGGTTGTTGTGGTCCAAGTGCAGGACCTGGCACTTGCCTTGTTGAAACTCATGCAATTGGCCTCAGCCTATCAATCCAGGGCCCCCTGAAGAATCTTCTTGCCTTCATGCAGATCTTCTGCAAACTTATTGAGAGTGCATTCGATTTCCTCGTCCAGATCATTGATACAGGTGTTAAACAGAACTGGCCCAGCATTGAGCCCTGGGGAACACCACTGGTGACCAGCCACCGGCTGGATTTAGCTCCATCTCCCACCACTCTCTGGGCCCAGCCATCCAGACAGTTTTCCGCCCAACACAGAGTAGGTCCGTTCAAGCCATTCTCCAGGAGATTGTTGTGGAGCACAGCATCAAAAGCTTTACTAAAGTGTGGGAAGACCACATCCACAGCCTTTCCCTCATCCACTAAATGGGTCATCTTGTCATAGAAGGAGAATTCAGATGAGAATGCGGCACCCTATTTTTTGCAGGATGAGTTACTTAAAACACGACATAAAAGGCTTCCAAATGAGACCACTGCCTTGGATGAGTCTCTGTCTAGACTCAGGAGCCTGACCTTTGTCATTTACTCTAATTTTCTTCCCTCCTAACCTGGTTATGTTTTCATTTGGAAAAAAGCCTATACAGAAATGGGTCCTCACAGTCCACCCTGTATGACTCCTTGCTTCTCCTTTCTCTCCTCTCCTCAGCAGGCTCTCCCTGCTTTCCTTCTGTGCTGCAGATTTATAAACATTCTTATCAGTGCATCATAAAGTACAAGAATGTGACAGGAGTCCCCACATAAATAAATAAATAGACAGATAATTGTCCATGGAAACTTTGAACCTACAGCTTGCTTGCCTATGGATGCCCAGTGAAAGGCATGGGTTTGGGAGTGTTCCTTACTTGCTTAGCCTAGTGTGTGGCTGATGAAGAAGGCGGGAGAGTAAGAACCAGGTTCTGAAGTTGATGAATCCCTTCAGAAACTGCACATTTGGCCAACCTTAAAATGTCAGTGATAAGCTCAGCTCGTTTCTATAGTGCTGTTTGTTCTTTCAGGAATGCATTACAATTGTCCTACAGCAAGGTCTAGAAAATCCCTGCATTTTAGCTAGGAGCTGTAACAGATTTCCTCTGTCCTCTGGGGATCAGGGACAGAGAGTAATTAAAACATGCATACCATTAGGGTTACACTTAATTTGCCTGCTAGAAGCCACAAGATGACCAGATGTGGAGAAGCATAGCTGAAATACATTGCTAGCGATTTATAATTGTCACACACAATTCTGGGAATGCTGAAACATAACCTTGTGCTGAAACATCACCAGTCTTTGAATAGTTTTCAATGATAGACCGAGAGCCTGATGTGCACACAATGTGATCGCTGGTTTATGCAACGCTGTATTTGTATGTAAATCCCATGGAAAGAATCAAGCAGAAGTGGAATGTAAACACCGAGAAGAACCCCATGTCTTTCAGGGCTAGCGTTGGGAGTCTGGAGGTGAGGAATGATGGCCAGAGAATGAGTTAAAGGTGGAAGGACGGGTATAAACAAATAAAGAATGCTGACAATGAATAAGAACCAGATTCAGAGAAGCTGGGTATGTGCATTATGCTAGATTAGCTCAGTGCAAGTCCTGCTTACATGGCAGTTGGCTCAGTCTTTGAGCAACCTTGGCAGTCTCTGAGGATTAGTGCCTCAAAAACACAAAATGTGCTTCTATGGTTCTTTAAAAATATTTTTGCTTAGAAATGCAACCCCTTCCAGCGTCAGTTATGCCTGTTTTTCTCTTTCCACCAACTTATCCTCCAAGATACATATTTACTGTAACTTTTGCAAATAAGTGTCTCCTTTCAGCCCACATCTCCATTTCTATGTGTTCTTCCAACACACAGACATACAGCCCACGGCTGTGATGCAATGCTTATATAACAGAACTCCCCTTCATTGATAGGAGCTACAGGAAATTTCATTACGGGTACCACTGAAGTCAGGGTAATTAATGTTCAGTGTAGATTAGTCTGAGAGCAAAATGTCATCTTTTCATTAGGCAGAAAAATGCTGGTGCTATAAATCACCATCAGTGTGGTTGGTGACAAAGTTGCAGTCCAGCTCAAGTGTTAGTTGAGCTATTATACATTTCTCACCTTACTCTTGGGCTTGACCTTTCTTATCTATGAGAGGTCACACACTGCTGATGTCGTAGTGCAGGACGCCAAGGGAATGTAGGACCCCGAGGGAGTGTAGCCACATGGCTCCAGCTCAATGCCAAACACACCAGTGGCCGACAGTTTCCTGAGCCCCACTGCCTCCTGTGCACTGCAAGCCCACAGCACTGGCACCAAGCAGAGAGCTTTCTCTTCTCCTTCATGTGCAGAGCTGTCCTCTGTAATGTAATGGAAAATTTGAAACCACATGTAGGGAAAACCCAGATGACTCAATATGCAGCAAAGAACCTGAGAAACAAACACACCTTTGAGTCTCTGCCTTCCCACAGACATGTAGAGCTGTCTGCAAGTGCTTTTTGCTGATGCCTCAGTCCAGCTACTCACATGCTTGAAGGACTCTGCTAAAATGGGACTGAAATGGAAACCTCTTGATCTAAAACTCTTGAGTGAGGGATGTGTTCACTTTAATGAGTTCAGAGTTGCCCCAAGAAGCCAAAGTCAAGTGTGGAGCATTTGACTTTCTTGGTCTGGATGTAAGTGATGCAACATTTTGTACCTGAGCATTACCCCAAACATGGACAGTGTAGCTGCTTGAAGGCTGTGACAAATTAACTGCTTGGATGATTGGGCAACTTAATATTCCTCTGTTTAATTGTTCTATTTAGTAATTTTGTAGTTATTTTGTGTGTCAACCTAAAGGGCTCTAGCAAGAGTAATGTTAGAGTGGAAGACAGTCTCTATATTCAACTGTGGGGTTTGATCTACACGCTGAAAAATTAAAGCAGCTCTATCCTGCAGTGACAAGAAGGAAGTGTTGTTTCCAATTCTCATTCTCCTTTATGAAAGGTTAGCAGCTTTGTGGAGCTTCATGAGATAACTGGTATGTTTTCCAAACGGTGACTAAGTAGATTATCTTGATATGGAAAGTGAGTTAACAGTGAGGAAACAGATTAAAGCTATGGATTAAACAAAGGTACAATGAGTTTTATAGGACCTCAGACTGCAAATAGATCTTGTAGAAACTATGAACAGTTAATACATGAAGGACTAAGAATAGCAATTCAAAACTGAGACATTAGTCTTAATATTGCTTCCCTTATACATCTGCTGAATGAAGAAGGTGTATGCAGTAACTGGAAAAGGTGACTGTAGATCTTCAAAGATAACACAGATTCATTTGTATTTGTGTACCAAACACTAAGCCCTTCACAAACCAAGGCTAGCTCAGTTGATGCTTTTCAGCCATGCAGATTAAGTTCTTCATGGGTTTTGTTTGCTATAAAAAATGTAATGCTTTTGCACATCTATGGGGGAAAAATTTTGGTGGGGTTTTTTTTTTTTTTGGCTTAGCATATTTCGCTTCATGTTTCCATTGCTTCGATAACATATATTATTTGCTTTTACTGACAGATATACTGAGAATTACAGTTTAAAAATGTGATACATATATAAAAGGTAGTATCTAATTTAGGACTGACGGCAGCTCTTCTTCTTTGCTTGTGAATGTCTGGATAGGGTTCATCTCTTACTTAGACATCAACAAGGTAGAAGTCCAATTAAGAGCTAGTCAAACAGATGTCCATTGTAGGAAAAGGAAATTGTCCTATGGGGATGGCTGTGTCACATGTGCATATCTGAGAAATAAATATATGGCATGTTGTCCTTTGTTTTTATATGAAAAGCTGACCTTTATTTTCTGTTCTTCTCCTCTACATCATAAAGCCTGATGCTATGCTCTTGCTAGCAACTTATGTGCCTGGGTTCTGCTGAAGGTGAAGCACAACTACAATCTGAAAATAGTTACTTGGAAATAAACTCTATTGCTACAAGATCTCTCTGATAAAAACTCCTCCAGACACTTGAGAATGGCAGAGGCAGCCAGGCCTGTCCATGTGAGCACAATGTCAAAGAGGTAGTCAATACTCCCTACTTCCAACAGTAATAAATCATGAAGGAGGCTGTGAAGAACACAAGATCGGCATAAAATGTCATGAACTCTAGAAAAGTTACAACAGTACCCTTGGAGTCTTACCTGGTTCTGAACATGAAGGAAGAGGATTCTCAGCTTCTGCTACTGGAGAATTTTACTGATGCCCACTGGTTTGCCTCAAAGACCTCTCTTGGGATCTGCTCGGTAGCAGCATGGCAATGATACACCACAAATGTCTGCCCCTGGACACCTGGAAGGATCATACCCACCATGAGCAAACCCATTTGCCACTCCCTCTTGCTGAATCCTCCCAGATATGATTTTGCAAATGTAAAGGTGTCATCTGCATAGATTTGCAGCTTCTCACCACTCCATGATCTCAACATAGAAGGGCTTGCTAGGCAAGAGAACCAGGAGGTTGTGCATGTACTCCAGGGGCTGCAATTAAAAGTTGCTGCTGCCTCCCTGGAATGAAGATAATTTTAAAGCATCTTGTTTGAGAAGGAAGAGTTTCATTGGAAGTGGTGATCTTAAAGGTCTTTTCCACCCAAAATGGTTTTAAGATTCTATCATTTGTGAAAATGACCAAAATCTGTGGCAAGCTGCATCTCAGCATGCGTGTGAGTTTAGGAAAAGGCCCTGTGTTATTGAGCACATAATTAGCAGTGTCTGCTGCATGGTGGAGTTGCTAGGGGAAAAGAAGAGCAAGTCTTTCTCTCTAGAGCTAGACTAAGAAAATTGGCCCATAAGCCAGCGTATCTTCACAGAGTGGTTGCATTCATTTAGCATAATTTCAATCATTTCACTTATTTCCTCTGATGACTCTGTCTTTTGGATTGTCTGCTTACTCTTAAAAAAAAAAAAAAAACTGAAACAACAAACAAATAAAATACCTAAGGCACTTATATATTGGAAATATACATAAGGGACTCATTGTAGAGCACATTTTTTCAATGATCTATGAAATCATTTGCTGACAAGATTTCTTTTTTTTACCAAAATGTATCCAAATGATACCAAATATCTCTCTCCAATTTATTTTCTTTACAGGAAAGTCTCTTGGACATGGAGCTTTTGGAAAGGTGGTACAAGCATCTGCTTTTGGAATTAAGAAGTCACCAACATGCAGAATAGTCGCTGTGAAAATGCTGAAAGGTATCTTGCTAAAAAGCTGGGTTGGAAAAATAATGCCTTACTTAGTGTCTCAGTTTTGATATGATTCTGTTGAAAGCAAGAGTGTGTGATGTTATATCCTCTCCAATAACTCCCTGACACTTCCAAGATGTGTGAACCAAGTTTCAGGTCCACCACACGTGAAATGGCAGAACTATGACATAAAAACTGTGCTTACTGGAAAAGTGGTGATAAATGGTCACATGATATAGGAGAAAGTTTCAGATGCAGATGAAAGTTTCTGATTGCCCACTTTTTTTTTTTCAGTCTCATTCCAGTACTTCAAATGTCAGAAAGAATGAGAGAGTCACTTTTGTAGGATCAGAAGGATGATTGGATTCCCTGCATACCCTGTGTTGTACCATTATGCTAGACTGACCCTAAACTGGACACTGTAAACAAAATTTAACTGAAGCACAAGGCAACCACCTTGATGTAAATCTCACAAGGAAGCTTTCATATTTTCCATGGTCATTAGTTCCGATGGTTAATCAGCTCATTGTTAAAAAAAGGTGCCTTGAGTCTAATTTGCATCTATCTGACTTCAGCTTCTCATTTTAACCTTCTCCATTAGATTACATATTGATTTTTCTTCATGAAGGCTCTTTTAATAAGCCAGGCAGATGGAGCAGTGTAAATGCTGACCCATGTACAGGCTCATCCCACGGTGCTCAGGATGCTGGCAGCCAGGTTGTGTAATGGATTCGCCAGCCCTGCTCATACAGTAGTGCCCTTCCCAAACTGAAAGCACCTCCCAGCTCTGCCACTTTTCCCATCAGAGCAGAAGGACAAAGACCCTCATCAATTTGAAGAGGGCGCTTGGGACGTTAGCAGGCAGGATGATGTGCAGTCACAGCTTGCAGCAGCTGTGACTGAATTCCCTAACGCAGAGGTTTGGTGGCATCCCTTCCTATGTATTTAGCTTTCCCTTGTTTATATATGTAAGGATCACAGCAGGCCTATTTTTTCTTGGCATTGCCCTGGGAGCTCATGCTGCATTGCTTATCTGTCTTAATCCTTCAATCCTTTTTAGTGTCATTCTCTGCCATGGCACATTCCCTGTTCTGCCAGTAAGGCCTGGATCTCTGATACTCTCAGTTGGCTCTGTTCAGACATACTTTGAATACATCCCTCTTACCCAACGTCTTCCCGCTTCACAGCTGCTCGCTTATCATTTATTGGGAGATCTGTACATGTTACTTACAGCCCTTGGAGAGGCATGTGCGATACTCTCAGACCTAAAGTCTGTCACTGTGACATTCAACCTGAAATAGCTTCTACTTTTTTTGCTGGCAATCACCTGGCGGCTGTACTCTGCGTAGATTGTGCCCTCTTGATACCACTCTCAACAGGCTTGTTCTGCAATACAATGGAAAATGATTTTGGAGGGGGTGGTATATGCTGCTGTGATATCCAGAACCATCCCCAAGGAAGGAATGTGCAGCTGAGAGGGTTGTAAACCTTTCTTCTCTCTCTTGTTCCAAAAGCATATTTGGCCACAGCCAAATGAACAACTACCCTGGCAGCAAGCATGTCTGGAAAATGGGAGGAAGCTAAAGCTTTGGTCACTGTCCAGACTTTCTGCAGCAGTGGGCCAATAGCCATCTGTGTCACTGGTTTCAGTGGATGACCTGTCACCTGGGTCATTGCCTGACCCCACGCTGAGCTGTTCTGCCAGCATAGAGACATATGTGCTGGCAAAGCACTCTGCCAGATTCAACATTTCTTTGTGTACATCAGCAGGCTTCTTGTGCCAGCCAGCACCATCAAGGCAGCAGGGGTTGCTCCTGAAATAGACGGCAGCAGACAGCAGCTACAAGAAGCCTTCATGGTGGCATTAAAGTGTGTATGTGCAAAGTAGATGCTTGTATCTGAGTTAGTCACTCAAATTCCCTGTATCATCAATGGTGGGAAAAAACAGTTCGTCCCAGTCTGAGGCAGTTCGTCTCACTCCTGCATGGAGTGAGCTGAGCACTTGTTTAGCTCTGCCATGAAGAGAGCCTGTGGTGATTAGATCCTCTGTAGGTATCTTTGCTACAGACACAGGAGATTTGCCCCATTACTTGTGCCCTTACTAGATTATTCAGGAATTCTGCAATCATTCATGGGTTTTGTCCATAAATGCATTCCCATAAGGTGGAGGGAAAGTGTCTCCACCTATACAGATGAGTAGTGGGTCACTGGGCATTTGACAAGTTTTTTGTGGGGCCACCAAGAAAACCTCCTTCCATTCAGAGGATGAAACCAATCCCTTTAAGACCTAGCTCTAGGTTCTTTCTACTAGACTGTTCTGACTCTTGGTGTCACTAAACTGGAAAAGACCTTTTGGGTCTACATCAAGCAATATGGCTTTTTTTTGTTTGCTATTATTCAAAGAATTACAGAATGGTAGGGTTGGAAGGGACCTCTAGAGATCCTCCAGTCCAGCCCCCCTGCAGAAGCAAGTCCACCTAGATCAAGTCACTCGGGAATGTATCCAAGCAGACTTGGATACCTCCAGAACTAATTCATATTGATCATTACTAGTAAGAGTGAGATGCAGTCACTTAACTTTAACCAATTAAAATTTACTTCCCTGATCTGTCTTAATAGTTACTCCAGGCTTCCTGTACAATGAACAGAACCAGACAAGCATCACCAAGGGATGGTTCGCCTCTTCCCTGTACAGATGGTGAAAGCTGATTGTTGCGTCAGCCTCTGGAAATGCTTTGCTCTTGCCACTGACTCTTTGGGACATTGATTAGTTCAGATTAGTACATAACCCTGAAGTCAGGTCAGCTGAAACCTATTCTAGATAATTATACTCTTGAAATCCCTTTTTATTTGTTCTTTCAGTTTTTTTGGCTGAAACAACAAAACTATTCATGTGAAAAAAATGTCTCTCAGTTCTAAATATAACAGAGTCTACTGGGAGGAAGTTGAGTGCCTAACTCATTTTTTGGGTCTTATTGCAAGTAAGGATGCTGAGCAGGGAGGAATAGACAAAGAACAGCAACATGTTATTTCAATGGGAAGAAACGAGAAGTGGTGAAGCTCAGCGGGACCAGTTCTTTGCCATTTCACATTGACTTTCTTTTGCATTTACAGAAGGGGCCACAGCAAGTGAATACAAAGCACTAATGACTGAGCTGAAAATCCTGATCCACATTGGTCATCATCTCAATATTGTGAATCTGTTGGGTGCTTGCACAAAAAATGGAGGTAAAAACATCTGCACTGCACTGCACTGCACTGAAAATGGGTTCGGACCACCTCCCAGTAACAGTCAGTTGGCTGTGTTGTTTTTCATCCAGAGGTCAAGCTATTAACTTGAAATATCTGAGTTCATCCTGTGAGTGGTGAAAGAAAGAGGAAAAGATATTTTAGTCATCTAACAAAGTGATTAAACATATCTATTTAATCTCTCTTTTAGTAGTAATGTGAGAAGTGTGCATTTAGGACCATGCCACTTTGTTGTCCTTTATCTCGCTCACTTAAATGCTCAAGCTCAAGTTAAACATGATCTGGAAAGTCTGGGAACAAGGAACATCAGCTGCTGGCCCTGAACAACTAGCCACAAAGCAACTGTTATAAAATCCTTCATAATGTTCCACTAAGAAAATCAAAGGGCTGGTATGAACGATCATTTGTTTTAGACATGTCACCCATTTCAGTTCAACAAGTGTTTGTGGGCTGCAGGATTCCAGTCTGAGCACAGGCTGCTCAAAGAGAAAAAGGAGGCTTCTTCAGGACCCAGGTTCATGACCCAGCCTTCAAAAATTAGGCCCTTCCCTGATTTCCAGAAACAGTATCATTTTGCTAACGTGTCTAGTGTCCTTCAAGCAGCCTTTCACTTCATTAGGACATGTTGTTAGCTGTTCTGGACCGAAGTTGTAGCTAGAGGCACAAGTGCTATTTTTCTGCTCAGAATTGCCGCTGGGTACTGTTTTACACTGCTCAAAACATGCTTTTGTTTTGCTCAGGGCCTCTGATGGTGATTGTTGAATACTGCAAGTATGGGAATTTGTCAAACTACCTGAAGAGCAAGAGGAATTTTTTCTGCCCTAACAAGGTGAAGAGGCAGATGCCTTTGGTAGGGTTCATCTTATCTAACATGTCAGCAGTGTTGATGTCAGCTACTGAGCTAATCTCTACACCGTCTTCTACCAAAGGAGAGAAATGGCTTTTGGGTGCAGTTTGCCTGACCTATTATAATATTTGGTGAGGGATGCACTGTGCCAAGAAAGGACTCATTTCTCTTCCCTGACTGTGCAAGGAGACTGCTGTAATTCGGCTGGAGCTATGTATAGCAAGAGGAAGTGAATCCCATCCAAAGTGTCCCCATGTGCTCTCGCCCTGCTGCTGACAACCCCATTCCTGCTGAGCTTGGGGTCACTTCAGAGGCTGGTGTCAGCGAAGCCAAGGGAAGTGGTTTTTGCCCACTGATTTGAGTGCCGCTGGGAATACAACTGAGAGAATGCCATTTAACACTCATGTTCCAAGACACCCTAATATTCAGAGATTTGCAAGTAATCTTATTATTGTGTCAGGAGAAGTACTATCAAGAGGAAAAGAGATTAGAGTTCTTTTCTCACCTCCTACAGCCCTCTGAATAAAATCTATGGCATGTTTCTTGTTACAAACCTGAACCCAAATGTGCCAACTATACCCCTGCTTGTGCACTTTCAGCAAAATCCCCCAAAGGATTAAGGGCTCTGAAGAGAGATTTAGGAGCTTGGACCCAGAACAGCAGTCCTCAAAATCCCTGCTCAGTGGTGCCAGAGGCTTGGCAGCATCTCAGGGTGTTTCTGAGAGGGCTTTGCGGGTGGTCACACTCAGGAGGACATCCTCTTCCAAAGGGTTTTGGCTGAGTCTCAGTTCCCAAGGCTGTCCATGTTGGACTTGGCATGAGACACAGCAGCCGCCTCCTCCAGTGTGCGGTTGTTGGTGCAGGATCCTCAATGGGGAGTGTGGCCATGCAGAGTCTGCCTGACCCTGAGGGCCGTCACATAATTGCCAGTGAGGAGCATACCCAGGTTCTGTTCTCCAGCATCCTTGGAAAGGGCATCTGGGCAGGAGGGAGGGGAGGGAGCTTAGCTCTGGATCAGCATGTGTAAGGGAGAGAGACAGTTGCAGGATGAGTGGAAAGGGGAGGCAAGAGCATGGCCCCGCACTTAGGCTTCTCTCCAGGTAGCAGTGGGAAAGCATTTTCCAAACAGTTTTGCCCCTTCAACTTGTCATTGGCCATAACATGGGAGCACTGAGGAAGAGAAGCTGTCACTTCCCAAAGCAGCTGTGTTTCAGAAACAAAGCACCCTTGCTTCTTGTTGCTAGTGCTTAGAGTTCCACACCAAGCACTGTTCGGGGACATAGAGACAGGTGCCTTAGGCAGCCTGGGACAAAATTCGATGCTTTCATTTGAGGGCTGGGATACCTGCATTGCAGGCACATCCTTCTCAACTCAGCCCACCAGACTCCTCTGGCTACCAGAGAGAAATAGGCCCTTTCAGATGTCTCCTTTCAGGTGGACTCTGCAAACCCTCACCTCATTAGAGGTAGCCCACCACCTGGGATGACCCAAAGTCATGTGCTGGTACTCCCAAGCCACCCTATTTCTGTGCTCTGGAGATGGCAACCTTGGTGGGGTGCAGCTCATCCCCAGCCCCCAGCTCCGCCTGCTGTCATGGTGCTGGACACTCCCTCCTGTGAGAGCCGTGACTGCACGTGCCACAGAGCAGCGTTTTCTCCCAGCAGAAAGGACACACAAGTCTGACTCAGTTCCTCTCCCAGTCCCTCCGTCACTCTGATGTAGCACCTCTTCTCCTCTGTTTCTTTGAAGGACTCTTCTCTGCAAGCAGTGCTGATGAATGAGAAAAAGGATATTGAGCCAGTGGAAGGCAAAAAACAAAGGCTGGCCAGTGTCACCAGCAGCGAGAGCTTCGCAAGCTCTGGGTTCCAGGAAGATAAAAGCCTGAGTGATGTAGAGGAGGACGAGGAGGGTAGGTATTAATTCCTTCCTGTCCCTACACGGTCTGTGATATTTTTACAACATACTGTGCATCCCTGAAATTTTTTTCCTCATTTATCACCCTAATAAACATCCGTGGGAGACACTCACAGGGTCATGTCCAGAGGGTAGAAGATTTAAAAAAAGATTATTTCCAGGGTTACTAAATCTGACAGGAAAATGTGTGATCGTTTCTTCTCACTGCTCCTTATCTTTGGGGAAAACACAGCAGTGTCCAAAGCACAGAGTATAAAGCAAGCACTATTTTTGTTTCCAGTGACAGTGCGTTGACCTTCGAATACTAGTCTGCGAAGACTGAATTTACAGGAGGAATAGGGTCAGTAAGGAGGAGGGGGAAATAACTGCCTTGGGAGCGATTTTCGTAACATTACATTTCCATCTTTGCAGATGCTGATGAGCTCTATAAGTTGCCCCTCACTATGGAGGACCTGATCTCCTACAGCTTTCAGGTGGCCAGAGGCATGGAGTTTCTCTCCTCCAGAAAGGTGAGGCTTGCACTGTGGATATTGCCCTGCAGAAGGATGAGATTCAGAGATGAAATCACGTCTACGTTCTAGTGACACCTTCCTTGGGAGAGCTCCCAAAGGAAGAGCCTTTTCCTCTCGGTGTTATAAATATATTGGTGTGTTTATCGAAGTCTCCACAGTCTATAAACACAGGATCATGGCTGAAGGCAGTGGGTCAAGCTCATTCATTCAGGGAAGATCTCCTGGGTGTGGTGGGGTTTTTTTTCTTCCTTTCAACATATATTAGGTAGGAGCTCCAAGTGAATCAGCACTTTACATGCAAATGTCAAGGGGCTTAAAAATTTATCACTTTCTGGATTTGGGAATTTTGACTTTTTTTTTTTAAGAATTGACACTGTTTACAGTAACTTCATGTAAATTCCAGTCAGCTTCCCTAAAAACATATTAAAATGATCTCATCAACAACAATAATAATAATGATGATGATGATGATAATAATAATAGCAATAATAACAATAATAATAAAGGATATGGGAGACAGTTAGGAAATTCATGGGCAGGATTAAGGAAATGCAGTTTGATTGTGAAACTTTTATTATAGTGCATTCATCGTGACCTGGCAGCCAGAAACATCCTTTTATCTGAGAACAATGTCGTGAAGATCTGTGATTTTGGACTCGCAAGAGATATTTATAAGAATCCTGATTATGTGAGAAAAGGAGATGTAAGTCAAGATGCTGTTTATCTACCCAAGTGTTTATAACTTATCATTTCAAATGGACCACCAAAATGTTCTGTAGACATTCACATTTCCTAAGGTTAAAAGAGCTGGAAAGCTATCATGTGAAGAGGAGCTATCCAGACTGCAGGTCTGGAAAGCATTGCTGTCCTCAAGCATAAGGCTTGGACATGCCAACTGCTTCACAGCTCTGCTCTGTTAATGCTTTAGATATTTTTTAGACCTGTTTCTTGACTTGCTCAGCATAACTCCCTTATTCAGTAAAGTTCCTTGAAGGAAACCAGTCCGTCCAAAACAAGATTTGTGTTCTTCTGTGCACTCACACCAGAGTCAAGCACCACTCCTGACGCCTCAAGCAACTGAGCTGGACTTGCTCCCTCCAGCACCTATGCGGTTGGGGTTTTTTTTTGGCTTCTGCTGCAGATAGCAGGCAGTAAGCCCCACTACTAGGCCTGCCATGAAGGCTCAGTCAGCAAACTGTGCTTGCACCCACTGATGCTGTGAGAATTTGTTGCAGGCATTGGGGTCACGCAGAGAGTCTCCTTCCAGAGGTCCGTAAATAGCTTTCAAGACTTACAGCACTATATACCAGCTGGGAAATGTTCACATAACTTGGGTACTGCTCAGGAGACCCTAACAGGCTGCACTGAGGGGATTTTAGGGGTTGCTGATATAATCCTGCAATTCAGGCTCTGAAAATTTCCCCGAGAACAGCTCCAACACCACCACAGAATGAAATGCGCTTGGACATAGTGTTTTCTCCCCTGTCTCCAGGATGCTGGCAAGAGACCTCTGCTCTTGCGTGTCCCCACATTCCTGTGAAGAAAAGCCCTGGTCACTCTAGTCACAGGTTTCCAACGTCTGCTGTTTTGTGCCTCACCTATTTTAAAATCAGCCTCTTACTCTGACAATTTGTTAAGAAAATGTCTGAGTGAGTGTGGGTTTATCTTGACTGCCTGTAAGGAAATCGCATGGGTTCCCATTTGAATGGTCATTATTTACATAACAATATAGGGTTGATTCATCTATGATTAAATTCTTGTAGGCTTTGAAAATAATAGTCAAGTTTGTCCCTTTTACTCCAGGCTCGACTTCCTCTCAAGTGGATGGCTCCAGAATCCATATTTGATAAAATCTACAACACAAAAAGCGATGTGTGGTCCTATGGAGTCTTGCTGTGGGAGATATTTTCCTTGGGTATGTTAACTCTGCACCTCAGGAGCTGGACTCCGTAGCAGGGACTTCAGCCTGGGGAAGAAACATCCGTTACCTTCAAGGAGCTTTTCCTAGGTCTTTAATAATGAAGGACCTAGATCAGAGAGAGGTGGGGTGTGGGGGGTAAAGAGGAGAACACGTGCATCACACCGCTGTAAAATGGAAATGTTGGTGTTTGTCAGGGCGCTGAAAGTTGACTTGTCAGACTGAAAGCCTTACTGGATAGCACAGAGAACTTTACAACATATTTCTTCCACGGGCAAAAGCCAAGTTTCCATCTGTTCCCTGTAGAGACCCTCGGTAGAGCCACAGGGCAGCATGGCCGGAGCAGTCACAGTGCTCTGTCTGGCTGATGATGCAAACCAGGAAAATGGGGCAAGTTTTTGAGTGTTTCTATTGAATCATGTGGAACACAAAGCTGGAACACAAAAAGTTCCACTTAAATATAAGAAAAAAACTATTTCACTGTTCAGGTGAGGGAGCCCTGGCACAGGCTGCCCAGGGAGGGTGTGGAGTCTCCTTCCTTGGAGGTCTTCAAGACCCGCCTGGACATGTTCCTATGTGACCCGATCTAGGTGAACCTCCTTCTTCAGGGGGTTGGACTAGATGATGTCTAAAGGTCCCTTCCAACTCCTATGATTCTAACCCTGTGGGACAACAGAGAGCTGTGGGCCTGGGTCAGCAGCAGCCAGGGACCGAGGCATTGCCTCCTGTGCCACAGGTAGCATTCAAGGTACTGAGTGCCACGGGCTGGGTGCTCCCTCAAAAGCTTCTTTCTTCTCTTATGGGAGAAGGGAGCTGAACACACGCAGAGGACTTCGCATGTCTCAGACTGGGTCACCCCCATTTCCAGCCTGAGACCAGGCATTCCCCCCAGCCCAGGAGGTACCCAGCTCCCCCCTCACCCAGGCAGCAGGCGAACTAGCATCTGCACAGCTGCCACAGGATGAACTGGAGCATGCAATCTGAAATTAAAACCCAGCAAAGCTTTTTTTTTTCCCCTTCTTTCTTTCACGTGGAAAAGGCAGGATACAAGATGTACACTGAGTGAGGGCAACAATGACCGTCAGAATAGAAGAATCTTAATTGGGTTCAACACAGAGGCTGACAAAAGAGGCGAACAGCAGAGGAAACAATACTATACAATTCTCAGGACAATCAATCATTTATTAGCTTGAATATGTGTTGCTGGTCAGCCTGCCAACTCTTGTGATTTTATGGTCAGCCTCATAACACCTGCTATTTTTTTCTTAAAGCCCCAGCTCCTTGAACCTGGAGACCCATCGGACTATCTGAAAGGCCTTTTTTTAAAATATCATTTTCCGTTTTCCCACAGAAGAAAAAAAGACCAACACTATGATGAGACTGCTTAGTAAAAACACATAAACTAGAAAAATAATGGAAATGTACTGTAATCTGATTTTAAAACATGATTTTATTATTTTCAAGGCAGTTTTGTGCATTTGGTTTGTTAATGTTCTGCTTACTAGAAATTGGGGTAGTCCAAACCAATAGAGAGGTCAGACTTGGCTTTTCTCAAGGAATGATTTTCGAGTCAAATTCATGTGTATTTTTTGCACCCAGGCCAGGTAAGCATCACCAACAGTGCTGGGTTTGATCCTGTCCCCTCCAAGGGCCAGGGCTTGGAGGACAGTCAGCAACCAGAGACAGACCCCAGAGTGAGGGAAACCCCTGGGCTTCCAGCAATGCCAGCAGAAGCTGCCCACCCTGAGTGTTTGAGATGGATGCTTAGGACCAAGGCTAGGTCACGGGTACCTAACTCACGGTGTCTATGATACTATGTCCTAATGTGCTCTCCAGGTGCTTCTCCTTACCCTGGAGTCCAAATAGATGAGGATTTCTGCAGCAAACTGAAGGAAGGCACAAGAATGCGAGCGCCGGAGCAAGCCACCGAGGAGATGTAAGTGGCCTTTGCTGTTCACTGCACCCCCCCAGGGCGCCGTGCAGATGATGTACAAGTCTCTGCTCTACGTACCCTGTGCCAACATGAGGAAAAACAACTCGATGCTGTCTTGTATTTTCTTGCTGTCATCAGCATTTTCTTGCACTCTTGGCCCCCTGGCTCTGCCATGAGGTAGGAAAGGGTAAGGAGGGACATGGGCCCTGAGCCCAGGGCAGCACCGGGGCTGGGCTCTGAGCAGAGCTGAGTGAGCAGCCCGGAGAAGGAAGGTCATTTATTCCTCTCCAGGTTTAATATTTACTGACATGCACACAGATAAGTGCTGGAGGAATGTGACATTATTAACAGCGTCTTGACTTAGGAAGTGACAGCGGAGGCTTCCTCGCAAACACTCGGGTGAGGAGGGTCCACCCTTTCCTGGAGACAGTGTCTGATGGCAGAGGAAGGTTGATGGGGACCCACAGCCTCCCAGCCCATGTCGCTTGTGGGGTTTGTCCCTTCCACCACGATGCTGGCTGTTGCTCCCTGGTCTCCTGCCTTCAGGTGCAGCCTCTAGCTGCTACTGCATGGCCAACATCTTTTTGGAGGACTAGGGGTGGTCCAAGTGAGACCCTGAGTTTGCAGCCTTTCTGCCCTGGAAGAGGGATGAGGTGTTCTGTCCTGGAGAGCACTGACCACATGGCACAAATCAGTCAGGAGCATGAACATATCCAGGGGATTTTACCTCTAGAGGCAAAATCAAGTACGTGTAGGTGTCTTGGGTGCCTTTTCCAGTGCTACGTCACGTCTCTAAATAGCAACACTTACCAAAACACAGTTCTGGAAGAAGAAAAAGGATGCGAGCCAGCCATGCCTAACTGGGAGTATTACCCATTGGCTAATTTTATTATCCTAGTGACAGCAGATAAGAGTGCTTTCTTTTTTTTTTTTTCTCTTCCACATATTTTATTGCAGGAAGGAAAGCTTGATTCAACCAATACGAGGAAGTGACACATTCATATAAGTCATGTTAGGATGCCTTAATCTAAACATTGCCAGTTAATAGATGTTTAATACAAAGGTTTCATGCTTAATTAGGAATATAAAAAGGAAAGTATGACTAGTTGGCTAAATTATTTTTTTACGTGGTCTTCCCAGTGGCTTGCAGGAAGGTTTTTTTTCTTTCTTTGTGGAAAGTTTACTCTTTTAGTAAGAGGCCTCAATGGTGTTAGAGAGCATCTTTGAAAAATCAGGCAGGCTCAGGAGTTAACTCTATCGATGACAAGCTGTCAGAAACTGCGCTGCCATGGATCCAAGTGAGCTGTAACCTCACCATTGGGGAGTGGGGTGAGCTTTACAAAAGCTCACTTTGCTTTTGTCCTCACAGCTACCAGATCATGCTGCACTGCTGGAGAAGCAACCCCAACGACAGGCCAAGGTTCTCTGAGCTGGTGAAGAAGCTGGGTGACCTGCTGCAAGCAAACGTCCAGCAGGTAGGACCATCCTCCCCTGTGCACTGCCATCACGGCCTGGGCAGCCAGCCACACCATCCCAGGAGTAACACATTCATTTCTTGTTTGCATTTAGGAAGGCAAGGATTACATACCCCTCAATACGATATTTACAACAGAAAGTGGGTTCCCCCCTGCCTCTGATCCTTTGCACAATGAAAATTTTTCTGTTACAAACTCAAGTTGTGGAAGCACTGAGAATGTCAGGTGAGATAACATGAAAACTGGGTGTGTTTGCTGTGTATTGTAACTTGCTGTAGAGCCTGGTTTGGATCTGGGTGGGAGAAAACAATCAGGGACATCCCACATGGCCCAAGTGTCCATCAGCCACAGAATGCGACAACCACATGGCTGGGTTCCCATTGGGCTGGGCTGGTCAGGGCACCATCAGATCACTGGGCTCAGGTGCTGTGAGAGGGGCAGCTCTGTGCGCCCCAGAGCTAGGTTTGAGGTGGTGGCAGGGGCTGGTTAACAAGTCTCTTTTGTGTAAACGACCTCGATTTCAGTTAGGCAACAGTTGAAAGAAACACAGAAATACTCAGTGCTTCCTGCGTATGCACTTCATGCTCTCACCAAAAATTGTCCTGCTTTTCTCGTTGGACAGATACGTAAACACCTTCAAACTAAAACCACCCCAGCGCATAAAGACATTTGAAGAGCTTCCCATCAAGGAAACACTCATATTTAATGTAAGTGACTCCTGGGCTAAAGAGAACACTGGTTTTTTTTCTTTTTATTTATGTGACAGATTTATACAGAGAGAGTCAAGATGGGGTTTTACTGCTCCTCTACTGACATGAGGTGCAAGATCTGTCACTTTTCTTTTAGTACTCTGTATCTGCATTGACAGCATGTGTTTGCTGCACCCCACAGCAAGGACAGTTTGGAAAGGCACCATTAAATACCTGGGCAGTGCAGTACCTCCAGTAACAAGGAGCCACTGTCCCCTAGAGCTCTCCCAGTATAAATGACCAAATGGATGCTGGGAATCAGATGGAAAACAACTGAGTGCCTTGTAAAAATAATTTTCTACAGCTAATGAGATTGCATCTTTCCTCTTCAAGGACTATCAAGCAGATAGTGGGATGGTGCTGGCTCCAGAAGAGCTGAAACGCTTCACATGGACAGGCAGCAAGCAGAAACGGACACTCTTTGGGTCTGTATTTTATGTTCCTTTCTTATTCCGTGATTTAGAGGGCAAAGAAGGTCCTTGTGCTAAATCCTGCTTAATGAAAGTAGCAAACATTCTTGCTGAGGTATGTCCTGCTTGATTGTGTGAGCAGTCAACCATCTCACACTTCACCCTCCATACACCTTTGAGGAAACAAATAATCCTCAGCCCCTTCAATGCACATCACCAGTATGATTTATTAGCACTCTGTTGATCTGTTCTATCCTCAGCTTAATTCCAGGCTGTACAAGTGAGTGCCAGAGTGCATTAAACCAAGGTAGAGATAGGCAACTGTAGGAAATAAGCCCTTGGCAAGGGGGAGGAGGAACGTGTGGCTATGAAGGCTCTGCAGTTGTTTCTGCAAGTCCCCAAGGGCATCCCAGCTGGGACAAGGCTCCCTGTGCTTGTTTTTGCACTTCTTTTCCATGACTCAGCTAAGCACGGCCCATTTAACACCCATGGGCTCAGGATGCTAAAGTGGCAACTTTACAATAGATGGATGTGAGGGCCTCAATTCTCTTCCTGCCTTTAAGCACTTTAATATATTGGCCACCTTCCTCCACCTAATTCCTGACAGCTGCCCAAGCAAGGAACTAGGGCTGCTGTAAGAAATGTGTTGCACTGACCTGAACTCCCTGTAAATTGGAAATGTTTCTTGTCTGGGTGGTGGTGGTGGGTCAGTCCCCAGGCCCAGTGGAGCTGGCAGAGTCCTCCCAGGTAGCCCAGGGACTGCCCAAGCCTGACCCATCCCTCACCTCATGCTGGCAGGAGGTCAAGGCCATCCCACCGTCCTGCCCGGACTGAACTTGTCAGCAACTTGCAGCTGGGCAGGCTGGGACGTGTAGTATTGTCTCAGTGAACAATTGGAGACGGTTGAAACGTGCAGCCAAGGCAGAGAGGACTTGCTTCAAGAAAAAGCCCAGTGACTAAAAGTGTCAGTTAAACGCACACAATTACAGAATCTTGGGAGTTGGAAGGGACCTTGAAAGATCATCTAGTCCACCCCCTCTGTCAGAGCAGGACCACCCAGAGTAGGTCACACAGGAACTCATCCAGGTGGGTTTTGAATGTCTCCTGAGAAGGAGACTCCACAACCCATCTGGGCAGCCTGTGCCACTGCTTTGTCATCCGTACAGGGAAGAGGTTTTTCCTTATGTTTCTTTGGAACCTCGTGTTCCAGTTTATACCCACTGCGCCTTGTCCTATCATTGGACATCACTGAGAACAGCCTGGCTCCATCCTCCTGACACCTACCTTTTATGTATTAGTAAACATTGATGAGATCACCCCTCAGTCTCCTCCAAGCTGAAGAGCCCCAGCTCCCTCAGCCTTTCATCACAAGGGAGATGCTCCATCATCTTTGTGGCCCTGCACTGAACTCTTTGCAGCAGCTCCCTGTCCTTCTTGAACTGAGGGGCCCAGAACTGGACACAATATTCCACATGTAATTCCAGAAATTCCAGATGTATTCCAGAAAGTCATGTCCGAGAGCGTGTGAGCTCACAAGACCCAAACATAGAGCATGTGAGGTGGAACCGCTGCTGGCAGGAGTCTGCATTGGAGCACTGCTCCTACATGGCTAACACGGGCCCATCCAAGCCACTCCAAACAAGAGCTGCAAAAGCCTTTCTCCTGCCTTGACCGCTCACATTTCAGAAAGAAGGCTTGTGAGCAATTTTACAGTGCTTTGATTTTATTGAGGCAGTTTCCTATACTCTCTTCTGAGGAGCCAGGTATAGGAGAGCTTGGAATGCATGGAGATATTAGAGGGCTCCAAAGGAGGCAATGTTTCCTAGAAGTGGTTTAACTTGGGAGATAGTTTGTGTAAATGTGACATTTCTGAAGGCTGCTGCCAGCCACAGAGACAACACAGCAACCTCCTTAAATGAAATGTAAAAAAGGCCTCCTTTGTGTGGCACAGAGTATGTGGAGTGTGCCCCAAGCATCCCTCTACAACTGCTTTAAGAGGCATTTTCAGCTGCAGAAGGAAAAGGAATGCTTGGATGGCAAAAAAAAAAAAAAAAATTAACTCAACAGTGGCTGCTAGAATATAAATCCTGAGGGAAACAGAGCAGTTGGCTGAGAACACACAAGGTCATCTGGCCCATGAGCTGGACAACTGGCACTGTCAGAAAGCCTCGTGTATGTGAATGCAGACAGCAACCCTTTAGTCTGCACACATCCCTAAAAGTGGCAGCTTCCTAGCAAAGCTATTATTTAGGCTACATTGGAGCAGTAAATAAGTACCCCTGAAAATAGCAGTAGGAAGGTAGAGCCTGGAGGAGCTCAATGCATGTAAGCTGTTTTAACCAGATGCAGTCCTGGTTCCTCCCTTCATCTCAAGCATCCTTCTCTGTGATCCTCTGGTGCTGACATTTCTGTTTGGCTTGGCTTGCCTTCAGTGAGCTGTTTCAGGTCACTGGGTTATCAGAACAGCCCCAGAATGGGTTCTGAGTGAGCAGCAGCAGCTCCCTGTCAGGGTGGCTGGTACCAAAGCCAGGGCAAGGCCTCACTCCGCTCTTAGCAGCAGCTTATAGATCACCTTCACTGTAACTCCTGCCTCTCCCAGAGCACCTCCCATCACTCTGGAAACCTCAGCATCGCAGTTTAGGTCACGGATGCAGCCAAATGCACTCCTGAGCCAAGGCTGGGGGTGCTGCAGCGCTGTGCAGTCTGGGGCAGGCTGGCCTGCCGTACCATGGGCTCCCGCGTTTCCCTCCTGCCCAAGGCAGAGCGATTGGGCTTGGCATGGGTTTTTCTTAGTTTGAAGCTTCGGAAAGCACAGGTGAGGCGGGAAGCTGAGGTGATGTTTTCAGACTAGTGCAAGGACATGTGTGCCCTGGAGCGTGGCATTGCAGCATTCACGCTTGGAAGGGCCACATCTGTCGTGACAGTGCTGACAGACTGCACAGGGTAGAAGGAGCTGAACTTGGTGCATCCTACCTGTCCTCAGAAGTGCACCCAGGGTTTGTTTCACAGGAAACCAATCATAGAGTCATTTTGGTTGGAAAAGACCTTAAAAGATCATCAAGTCCAACCACTAACCTCATGCTGCCAAGCCCGTCACTAAACTGTGTCCCTCAGCATCTAATCTGTGCATCTGTTGAATATCTCCAGGGATGCTGACTCCACCACCTCCCTGGGCAGCCCGTTCCAATGCTTAATAACACTCTCAGTGAAAAAGTGCTTCCTAATTGTCAGTCTAAACCTGGTGCAACTGGAGCCCATTTCCTCTTGTCCTATTATTCATTACTTTGGAGACCAACCCCCACTTCACAATCTCCTTTCAGGTAGTTGTAGAGAGTGATGATGTCTCCCCTCAGCCTCATCTTCTCCAGTTTATATAACTGGAATTTATATGACCCCAGTTTCCTCAGCTGCTCCTCATCAGACTTGTGCTCCAGACCTTTCACCAGCTTCATTGGCCATCTCTGGACACACTCCAGCACCTCAGTGTCCCTCTTGGAGTGAGAGGCTCAGCTCTAAACACAGTATTTGAGTTGCAGCATCAACAGTGCCAGATACAGGGGTACAATTGCTGGTCCTCTTGTTTACACTACTGCTGACACAAGCGTTGGCCTTCTTGGCCACCTGGGCACACTGATGGTTCACATTCAGCTGGCTGTCAACCAACATCTCAGGTCCTTTTCCTCTGGGCAGCTTCCCAGACACTCTGCCCCAAGGCTGTAGTGTTGCCTGGGGTTGTTGTGGCCCAAGTGCAGGACCTGGCACTTGGCCTTGTTCAACCTGATAAAATTGGCCTTGGGCCATTGCTGCAGCCTGATCAGGGCCCTCTGAAGACCCTTCCTGCCCTCAAGCAGATCTACACACCCACCCAGCTTTGTATCATCTTCAGACATACTGAGGGTGCACTCAATCCCCTCATCCAGACCACTGATAAAGATGTTAAACAGAACGGGCCCTAGTAATGAGCCGTATCAGTTGACTCCAGGAAAAAGCGAAGGCATGCACTGGTGCTTACTCAGTGTGACCAACCCGAGAGCCAGGCCCTGGAGAGTGCAGAGTGGGGAGCCAGCCAGCCTGCCTGAGTGCAGGGGTACCCCACTGACCCAGGTGACTCCCCACCCCTCCAGCTTCCACTGCTGTAGAGGGAAAGGCACCAAAACACACAGCTCACTCTTGGTTTCACTATAGAAAACAAGCATCACTCTGAATCCTTGGGAGCCCCGCTGGCCCAGGCGGTGGCCAGAAGCACAACAGAAATGGTTTCTGCTTGTCTTGGACTTGTTATTGCCACTGACATGAAAATAAGTGATACTATAAATGGCATAAAGAGAGATAAGTGTTTACTAATGTAAGGAAGATGTCGGATACAAGAACTTAACAGAAGGTTTGAAGGCAGAGAAAGTACAACCTTCTGAGCTCTGCTCCTTAACAAGTGGAAAGTATCCCAACTGCAACCCTTTGCTAGCATTTCAGTATTGGTGCAAAAAGCCTTACCCAAGCAAGCTAAAATCCTCAGGCTAGTGAAAACCCTTTTGTCACAGTGAATTGCTAACCCAGAAAAACAGTGGCAACTCCACCACTTGTGAGCTGGAACAAGCATCTTGAGAGCTGCAGCCAGCCTCTGCCTCACTCCATTCTTGAATCTGTCAGGAAAACAGCGGTCATTTCCTCCAACAAATGATCCCAGCTAAAAAACAACTAGGTAGAATTTCTAATTTACATTTCTATAGTGGAAACAAGGTAGCCCACAGCTAGAGAAGCCTTTACTGATTGTAAGTTCAGTCTCAAAATGAAGCCTGACTATGGATGCCAAAACCCTGTGAGCTCCCTAAAAGCAATCTGTGGGAGCACATGCAGCAGTGCACTCAAGGTAAAGCCAAAAGATGCAGCTCTACTGGCATAAACGTTTATTAATTGAAACAGAAACCCAGTCTAGCTCACAAGAAAGTTCTTCAGGATGCAGAAGCCTGATGATGAATGAAAAGATCACAGCACAATGATTTTAAGACTCATAAGTCCACATGAACACCCCACTTCTGCCTGCCTGCTGCTCCCTAAGACAATTACAATAGGGCTGTTTAGTCTAGAGAAGAGGAGACTGAAGGGGAATCTTATTAACATTTACAAATATCTAAAGGGTGGGTGTCAGGAGGTTGGGACATCCCTTTTTTTTCTATTATACCTAGCAACAAGACAAGGGGTAAGGGGGTGAAGCTGAAACACAAGAAGTTCCACCTAAATATAAGAAAAAACTATTTCACTGTTCAGGTGAGGGAGCCCTGGCACAGGCTGCCCAGGGAGGGTGTGGAGTCTCCTTCCTTGGAGGTCTTCAAGACTCCTGGACGTGTTCCTATATGACCTGATCTAGGTGGACCTGTTTCTGCAGGAGGGCTGGACTAGATGATCTCTAAAGGTCCCTTCCAACCCTGCCATTCTATGACTCTATTAAGTATTTCTCTTTAAACCCATCACAAAAAGTCCATTGCGTCTATGACTAACCTTGTCACATAGTTATGTAATTTATCCCCAGGCAATTACTTGTCCATCTGGTAGGAGGTGCAATGTAAGAATATGGGATGCATCTGCAATCCTCATCAGGAGGGCTCCTCCTCAGGAACTCTGTCCATACACAAATGTTACGGAGTGGCTTTCTTGGGAAGACCCTCCAACTTCCTACAGTAGGACAGAGGCCTCATTCCTTAAAAAGCACATGGGCTTTTAAGTGAGTTAGATTCAAGAAGCTGTGACATGTATGAGAAACTTCTCCATTTCCTAATCAGGAGAGGCCCTGTGCTACCAGTTCTGTACTTTGTACAGTGCAAATTAAAATGAAAAGCAAAACCCTGGGCTCCGAAAGACTCAACAGATGTTCTGACTGTCTCCTCCGGAATTCAAGACTAGGGCTGCCAATGTTCCTGACCTTATAAACGGAGCGGGGTGGGGTGTCCATGAACTTATAAAAATCCAAGGGAGGGAATCTAATTTTAGGCATTGTGGTCCAACGTATGTTTATATTAGGATTCCACATGTAATCAATGATGGAAAATGTTCTGGCTTGTCCTTTGTCTACAGATAAATCTTTGGTATCTAAGTTCAAGGGTGTGAAAATCCTCCTTGCCTTAACTTTCTTCATAATTGAAAGGGCCCTTTTAAGCACTGTGCTCTCTGAGTATGGGTGAGAAAGTGTTGCATGGAGATCAGCGTCTTTAAAGAGCAGCTCAGCTGAGAAGACATTAAACCCCTCTGTAAAGAGTTGCTTATAAAAGGCAGCCTACAGGATAACTTGTCCTTTGTGAGACAGGAAAACTCTAATTCAAAGCAGCAGTTCACATCTGCTGCTGGGAGAAGCTTAAGAGAGGAGCCCTTCTTCACAAGCATCAGCCATTTATCTTAACAATTCATCCCAGCATTAGGCTTTGGGAACACCTACACTAGTAGCTTTCTGCTTTTGCCCCAAGGCTTGAGGCATGTCATTTCCCTCCTCCTGTTCAATGAAACCCATAGGAAGGAGACTTAAGTGTGGGAAGCCTTTGGGGATCCACAGCCCAGCAGCAGCACGGATGCCTGACACTCCACACTGCTTTGCCCTACAGTGAGGTGTTACTCCCCGGTACCTGTAACAAATGGAGCTTAGGCTGAGTGTAAGCACCAAGACTCTCCAAATGAGCGCTTTAGCAGAGTGTGGTGAGACTAACGGAATTTCAGCATCTCTGGTCAGAAGGGGACTCAAGGGAGACACGGGAGGGCTCTGTCAGCCCTCTGTGCTGCATTCCCGTTGAGCTATCCCATCCGTACCAATGCTCTTCCTATCAGCTGAGAATAAACAAAGCTGCTGCACGTGATGGGCCTTTGCTCAAGCCATTAAACTCACTGCCTGTACATGTTAAAGATGCTGATGGTGACACTGCTCTGTTACAGCGTGAAAGGTGCCAGCAGGAGCAAGGAGTCAGTGCTTTCTGGAATAACCAAGCCGAGGAGTTTCTGCAGTTTCAGCTGCGACCAGCTCAGTGATTCCAAGCGAAGATACACGTGTGGCAACGTGGTGCTGGAGAAAATGAAAGCATGCCATTCTCCTCCTCCTGACTACAACTCTGTGGTCCTTTATTCTCAGCCACCCATTTAAGGCCAAGATTTAAACATGCATTTAATCCAAAAAGGTTCTTCTCAAACACTGTCAGTTTAAAAACTTTCACCCAAATAATTTTAATTATCCTAAAATTTAAAAAGATACCATTGGCTTCATCTCGGTGATCTGCTTTTCTAGAGATTGCAACAACTGTAGATGAAATATAGCAAAATACTAATGCTTAGGCCTTGACTTTCCCAGTGCTGAACACCAACAGCTGCCACTCAAACCGCCCAGTGCTTCTGAAAACTTGAGACAGTCAGCCTTACAGAGGAAACCACTTTGCTGTTTGGTTCCTGGCAGCTGGATGGTTATTTACTGCTCTAGCTGCTGCACCAGTGCCCTGGATGGGAGAGGCAGCTGGGAGCTCTCAGGAGCCCATGTCAGGCACTGGGGAGCTAATACCCCATTGCTGGGGCATGGGTAGTGCTGGAAAAGAAAGGATTCTTCAAGAACAGAGAAAAAAGAATATGCTTTTTAGTGAAAACTCTACTTTGAGAAACTTGAGGAAAGGCTCATGCCCTGGGAAAGCTGAACAAGCTGGCTGGGGATGGGGCGCTATCTGGCTCTTACTGCTTTGGGTGGCAAACTTGGTTAAGGAGTCTTGCAAGGCAAGAATTTCACATTTTGTGTTGCAAAACACAACTGGCAAGGATAGAGGACAATTAAGATCAGAGCCAGGGCTGCAACAACAGGGAATACATATCAATTCAGTTTGGACAAGCCTGATGAAATGAAGTAAATATTCTTCAAGTTTTGCACTTTGTCAGTATGCCAACACACACACACTGGAACCAAACCACAAGCCAGATACACTAAAGCCAAGCTCTGTCCACAAAACCTTGTGGATTTTCTAACACTGCACTGATCGTATTTTATTTATGGGAATCTGTCCAGAAAGACAGGATGGCTACTAAACTGCATGTACTTTAAATGAATTGATCACTAGAGAGTGTGAAGAGATTAGTTAGAAATGACAAGACAAGCTCTTTGGAAGTAAGGGCAGCCTTTCTACGAAGACAGTTGAATTTCTAGGTTAGTTACCAGTATATACATCCAGGAATAAAAATGTGTCATTCCTTTGCAAGACTTTTGTACAGCATCTCAGAAAGGGCACGAGTGTTCTTTGCTGGAGAAGTGTAAGGATGCACCATCCCCTTTCACCTTTGAATGCAACGTTTAAATTTCGAGTTGGCCATTTAACGCGTAAACACTGGTGTCTTCCAAATCAACAACTACTGCCCATTCTCAGCTTCTTGTGCTCCAATATAAATAGCTCTTAACTCAAATGCTACATATAATAAGGTTCTGACCTGTTAAAACAGCGTTGGAGCTGGGAATTTTACCTACTAACTGCCCTAAGGACAAATGACCATTTGCATATGCACCAAGACAAAAATTGTTGGATATGCAAAAGTAGTAAGTACCACTACTTCTAAGCTAAGTATCAATACCAGATCTTCCTGGCCAAGAGATCACCAGTTTTATGTATCAATTGCACTGTCTCTTGCTGATAAAATATATTTGATCTTGATCAAAACAAAAGGAAAAAATTTTAAAACTGTTTCTTAACTCCAACTGAGCAAAAATAGTTACGGGATGATGCATCTCAAATGAAATGTTTGCACAGTGTAAATATATAAATATGCTTTTTGTGCATAAATATTTAAGACAACTGGACTACAAAGACTACTTTTATATAAACCCCTTGAGTTTCTTCAGATGTGAATAACTTTTGTCTTGCATTTTCTGTCTTCATATAATGTATTTGACTGCTAAATTCATGTAATAAAGTTTGCTTTTGGAACAATCCGTAAGAGTTCTGACAAAAATGAGTTAACCCAGTGTCAGAGACTGCTGTAACAGATGATTCAGCATTGGGCAGCCCCAACACATCTGGCAAACAATCCTTCCCACAGGCCAGTTTTGAGAGCAAAGGAGAAAATTAAATAATGGTGTGGAGACACACTTCTCCCACAGCAAAACAAGGATGAACACTTGTACTGCTCCCTGAGTGACACACTCTAGATGCAGCATATCTAAGAAGTGCTTACTGCTGTCTAGAGGAAAATAAAAACCAGCTTTGTCTCTGGGAGAGGCAAGGTTTTATGGTAAAAGAAGACAAGGCAGTCCACTGACAAGCATCTGTTCAGCTGCCTCCCCACCCCAGTGACTTCTGCAGCTTGAAGATCTCATCTAGATGAAAAGACAACAAACAGAGCTAAGGTGTCCCCAACAAAGCCTGTTCTGAGCCAACTTTGACCTGAATTAGCACCTGAGACCTGGGAGATGCTTCCTCTTCTTCAGAGATTCTCCACATCTCCCCCCCATCCATCAGAAGCTGAGGATGCTGCCTCCACAGAGGTGTTCCATAGATGGTCTCTGCTATACAGCGTTTTATGATCTGGGAGGCTCTCCCAGCCACAGAGTTGATAATCTACACACATCTACTGGAAGGAAGCAGAGAGGGAATGGTCTCAGTGGAGGCTGAACATAAGGGAACTGCCTACTGCAGCAGGAGTAGTGTAGATGCTGCTGCACGTTACTGAGAAGTGTAGACAACAGAAGTGCATCAATCACCTCACCACATCTTAAAATGTCTAAACCACTGCAATTTGTGGGATAGTGTCTCCATGTTCAATGTATGTAGGGAGTATCGACAATTTCACATACGTGGCACAATTTCACAGTGCAGAACCAGGGTCAGGAGGGGACAGGTACAGGAGATTTTAACCCCACTCCAGTAAATCATCTCACCTTTGCTGGTTCACAATACAGAAGAATAATTCTGGGAAATGAAGCTGTCGTGACTCCACATGTAAATTCACAGATAAATTCCTATACTTGGTTATGGGGGGGGGGGGGGGGGGGGGCGANTGGTACTCTTAACAGTTTTCCCCATTAGGGCTTCTTTCATGAAGCAGACCTGACCCAACAGAAACAGATGGGTACCTGACTTGGCAGGTAAGGTGTTCACGTGACTCTGGTCAACACCAGCCCAAAGTTTTAGGACATATGATACAAGGTGGAAAGCTCCAACTGCACTTTGTGACTTGTGACTATTTAAACTCTGCACTGCAGATAGAGTGGATGCAACAGAAATATGTAGGATGAAACAAAATTCCAGCACCAAAAGAGCCCTGTGTCCGACTTGAGACATTGTCAAAATAAGGCAACGTTATTTCTGGTATTCTTTATTAAAAATACTGCTGTACACATGAAGAATGAAAACAGGATTAAAGATGAGTAACACATATTGGGATCATGACATTAGAACTTAACATACTGGTGCTTTTTAGGGGAAGCAGTTGACACCTGAATTACTGAAACAAGGGCAAATTAAAAATACATAGGTACCCTCAACAAAATATTTACAATATAGTAAATACAGCAACAGAATTTAAAACAGGTACAAAAATTAAAACAACCAACATCAGATGGTTTTCAAGGTTGTCCCTTCTGTGCTTTTAGCTGTAAAAAAACAGGAAGGTCAGAATTAAATTCCCCAACTGGGAGGGCACATCCCGGTGTCTCTTCTTTTTAAATACAGATACACAGTTCTTCCTATGAATGGATCAAACGACAACTTTAGGACAACCTTCTAAATGGAATTAAAATGGGGAAAGAAGGGCTCTCCCCAAAAAAACACCCGAGCTGAACTTCAGACTGTTCAAATCATTCCCAAATATGGACCAAAGGAAATAAATAGAAAAACAAAACTCAACTTTAAAAAAAAAATTATGTATTACCTGACACCAAATATTTTCTGGATGACATTATGTATGAAAACTTATTAGCTGTCTACCTTTTTATTTTTAAACCAAGTCCTGAGGTTACTAGGGGCTGAAGCAAACTGACATTATGCAAATGCACACAGTTTTGCAATTTAGACATGTCTTGCAGAGGATGGTTTGCTGGTCTAAAAAGGATGAGAATTCAAGCCCTATTTTACCCCTGCCTTACACTTTCACAAAATATTGGTCCCCAAATGAAATTGTCAAAGGTTCCCAAACCCCACAACTGAACAGATGATCCCCTTTCATTTTCAAAGAAAACAATACTGGAAAAAACCTCAGCCCGCTTATAAATTAAGCATTTCATATTTCTTCTAGAATACAAGTACTTCTTTTTTGTACAAAAGAATTACAATATGATTTGTCAAAAAACATATAAAAGACAGCTGCTCTTCCTCAAATACATGAGCTAATGATAAAAGACTGTTTTGCATGTTCACTTCTCAAAGTCCCTGTTCCTTTTATATTAAAAAGAACATTCTGGCAACTGTTATCGTTTGAATATTAAACATTATGCTCCTTTTAAAATTCACTCGATCAAATGCAACAATAATCGATTTTTCAACTCAACAACTGATGCTACCTCATGTGGATTCAACCACATTTTCTAAAATGTGTAAAGCATGTCCCTAGTCTTCAAAGCTTTCGATGTGAAGAGAGTTGCTTTTTTTCTTGATGCAAGTCTCAAGGCGGAGAATCATTTTAAAGCTTATAAAAGTGGACAGAGAAATATTAAAAACTTCTCTGAAAACTACAAATATTGAGAATTATTAAAATTGATGTCAGTAACATCAGTTGCAAGTGCTTAGAGTCTGTCCTGACCTTTTGAGTTTCCACATTTTCTTCATGGTGAGCACCCAGTGCTATTAAAACATTCAGTGCTGGGAAAGGATAGATACAGTCTTCACTACTGCTTTGAGAAAGGAAATTCCTACATATTTGGCAGTCTTCAGTATCAAAGTGTAGCTGTTTAACCAGAAATCCCACGAATACCCAAGTTTGGAGACAACTGCATGTCCAAATATTAGAAAGGTAATTGAGGAGGAAAATTCCAGACTTTGAGACTGAATTACTTCAGGAATATTCATGTTTTGAGTATTATCAAAAGTAATATTACTTTGGGCTAAGCAGTGACTGCAAAGGCACAGCAGATCATTATCCCTCCAGATTCAGGCTGTAAAACTTGAAAAGCTCTTGACGCCAGACAACTGCTGTGTTTAGTTAATCTTCTTTTAACAGTGTCTTTGTATCTGTATCCAGTGTAGCGTACCATAATAAAGCTGTGGTTCAAAGAACAGAACTTTATACAAAAAAAATTATACTGTAAATAACCTAAAGTAATACACTCCTGAAACTTCAGGCATTTAAACAATTTCTTTAAAAAAAAAAA
>WBNH01001350.1:0-45518 GCA_013401255.1 Urocolius indicus
TTTTTTTCTTTTTAAAAAATAAATATAAATTATGATTTTAATGGAAGTTTCCTAGCTGAAAACCCAGCCCCACATGCTGTGGGATTTGGGGGATTAACAGGATGATTCGGACATACAATCCTCACATTCATTCTCACTCTTGAGAACGTTCCTTCAGGAGTAAAAACTTCTTTTCCTGCACTTGGTCAGAAACCAAACCAAACCTTCTTCTGCTTTTATCTTTTTCTTTTTTTCCCCTCCTTTGACTGGAAATTAAGAGAGCTAATAAACCCAATGTTAAGCTCTGGCACAGGCTGTAGTCCAGTCTAACCTCAGGATATGCGCAGCGTGATTTCAGCAGGCGTTCGCAACGCTCCTCCCTGTGAGCTCTTGACTGCTCCTTCCCTTTCCTCTCCCCTGCTCCCTACAGAGACCTGTGCCAGCAAGGGCTGCAGTGTGGTTCAAAGCTCTCCCTTTTAATTTTGCTCTTTAGGGAGTGGGACAGAAGGCACTGGGGAGGGTGTGTATTGGGTTGTGCATCTGTGTGAGAAGAGGGACCAAGGGCACTGCCTGAGCTCTGCCCCCTGGGTAATAGAAAGCTGTGATCTCACAGCTCTGCCACTCTCTGATGCAGCTCTGCTTGTCTTTTCCTCTGTGGGTGGGGAGCAAAGCTCCAATAACCTGCAGTGACTCTCCATCTTAGTTCAGAGAGTCTGTATGAGCCATCTTTGAAAAGTCACAGAATCTCAAGGATTGGAGGGAGCCTTGAAAGCTCATTCAGTCCAAACCCCCTGCCAGAGCAGCACCACCTAGAGCAGGTCACACAGGAACATGTCCAGCTGGGTTGGAATGTCTCCAGAGAAGGAGACTCCACAGCCCATCTGGGCAGCCCCTGCCAGTGCTCCCTCACCTCAACAGGGAAGAAGTTCTGAGTTCATTGGATTGTTCCAATCCCAAAACAGCCCAAGTTTGCTAAATACCAGGCAGGATTTTCCCTTTCCCTGGCACAGTCCTAGGCAGCTAGATCCACAGTTGCATCACTTCCTGCCTTGTAAAGACAAATCCAAGCTCACAAGGGGATGAGGGTGGCTCCCTGCAGCGTGTTGCCTTTCACTGCATTCCTGGTTCCCATTTTGCTGCACTAGATGCTGCCAACATCCTTGTCTCTTTGGCCCTTCTGCTGTCCTGTGTCTCTCCTCCTTTTCCTCTAGCTGATGTTTCACCAATGTTTAAATCCACGTCCAGTCTTGTTTTTGTTACAGGCAGAGATGGAAACTCTGCCCAAAGATTCCTTTTCACTCTCCACCTTCCTTTTGTTTTGTCTTAAATATATTCAAGGGGGAAGCAGGAGGAGGGATGGAAAAGGAAGGGTTCGGTCTAGACTTCCAAAGCAATTTCCTTTTCCCTACAGAGCACAGCTCATTTCCTTCCAGAGCACCGTGGCTGGAAGTTGCACATTTCTTCTCAGCACTGACTTTCCTGACATGAGTTGAGTCAAAGCACGGCTACTAGGAGTGGTCCAGAGGGCCATAAACATGAGTCTGTGAATGTTCCTCCCTCTCTAGCTGCCAAACAGAAGAATAAACAGAGATTAATGTGGAAAGGAGAGGGCGGTCTAGATAAGCAGCCACAGGGTGGAAACGTTGAAAGAAAATAGACAAATATCCACAGACGCACCTGCACTTGGGTGTTTTTTTGCATTGTGGGGCCCCACAGGGCTTATTTTTGCCATAAATGTCTCAAGGACAGAAAACTGAGCAATGTGGAGGCTGATGATTTGCCTGGGGGTTAATTACAAGGTCTTTTTGGCTTGGAAAAAGAAAATCCCAAAGAAACAAGAAAAGAGTAAAGTGATAGTTTATAATTACAACAACTTTTAACTCTTCACACGTTGCATTTAGTAAAAGACAGGAGAAGTTTTTTGTCTTGAAAATGCATCTATATTTACTGGGTTTGAGTAGCATCCCATTTAGTACACCTGCATTCACCCTTACCAGGATTCTGTGTTTGCTTGGAATCGAGTGAATAAATTGCTTTAAGTCCAATTAAAACCAGACTGAAAGAGCAGCGTAGTCATGACCGAGCAGCTTTCCCCCTGTGAGTTCAAGATACTCTCTGCTTCAAGTTTTTAGGTAAATTTAGCTCTGTTTGGAAAGGAAATGCTTCCAAACAAAAGAGAAAAGGAGTGATGAGATCATAATGTGTCAGCTCTGTGGAGTTTCTAATTTAGTTGATGGCTTTATGTGTTTGTTTACTTAAAAGCTGAGATTTCTTCTGGGCTGAGAGTGTGTGGAGACATGAACAGGAAGATGAGCTGGGATCTGACGATGTGCTTGATTTAAGATAATTATTTCATCCCTTCAGCTTGGCTTTTGCTTAGCGAGACAAATTACATGGTGTTTATTGTCCTGCCCCCAGTAACTGCACATTCGTGTCTGAGTAACTGAGCCTGGAAAAACTCGTAACTGATTTCTTGTGTTCATTGCCAGAAAAAAAATGCTCGATGAAACTGTAGAGGAGCACTTCCAAACTACTAGGTGTTGCAGTTATGCAAGGACTTGAGTGGTGGAATTCCTTTTATTCATTAGGGTAATAGATGAGAAAACTACCTTTACGTTTCATCTCAAAAACAGATGATGAGCAAACTTTGTAGTCAGAAGAGCTTTAAAAGATCTCCTATTTCCCAGAGCATGAATTCCCAGCTACATAAAACTTCTCTGCTACTAGCCAGAAGGTAAAACCCCACAGTGTTTGCTCCTCTCCAGCTTGATAATGTGGTGGGCTTTTTTTGTATGAAAGAAACCACCTGTCTTAGGAAGAGAGGGGTGTGTGTATGTATTTAAGCATGTTGGGGAGGTGCAGTTGCTACATCCACTTCATCACCCTATACTGGATAATGCCAGCCTGTTGGAGCCTCGAAATTTAGGAGTTGCTATCTGATGTGGGAGACTTTGTAAGGACAAAAAAAGGACATTAAGATATGTAGTAAAACATAAAGACCTTGTTATGGAGCTCATGCTGCGAATTCCACTCCTTTTTTTTTTTCCTGAGGGTAGGAGCTGCTGCTTCTTGCTTGCCTCAGCCAGATTGCAGGTGGCCAGACTGGTACAGGGAGGTACAACTTTTCCATTTGCAGAGGTGCCTCTGGACTGAATAGATGGTAGCTGAAGGTGTTTGAGTTAATTACAACCTTATTATAATCCACCCAACTGTGTTGGGCTGGTTGGTGCGAGGTTTTGACAGCTGCGGCTGGCAGGGAAGTCTCTGCTCTGTTAAAGGGAGTTCTGGCAGAGCCAGGTATTCAAGATGGATTGGAGGTGGAGGGAAAAAAGGTGGCTCTGACATTTGTACTGATACTATCTGTCACTGAATGATCACTGTGGGCTTGCTTTCTTCCTGAAATGTGAAACTCTGCCCGGCTGTTGGCCCATTTGTGCTCCATAGTAGGTGCTAAGGCTGCATTTAGTAGATGAGGTGAGGGTGAGAGGCAAAAGTGCTGCTTTCTAAGGGGAACAGTAGATCCACAAGAAATAGAAATGATTCAGAAAATGATACTTCTGTAGCTGTGATCATGGCGTTACTGGGGGCTTTTAATACTCAAACCAATGTCCATGTACTCTGAGGAAGCAGAGAAGCTGCAATAGTAGGTAACATTTTCACCCTGCCAGGGAAAGACAAGCCAGGATCTCATATTTTCAAGTACCTTTTCATCTCATTTTTCCAGATATGCACTCTAATGGTACTTGGGGGAGCAGAGAGAGACTGACCTTTCTGGCACAAATTGAAATGGTGTTTCTCTTCATGTAGTCACTCAGTCTTGCAGGAAGAAAGACAGTTCCAAAGAAAAAACAGTTGTGTTCCTGGAAAGCCAGGATTTGAAGCAGTGCTGTGCTAAATGTTGAATGATGCAGATCAAAATACATGGAAGCATAGGTGGAAATGAAAAGGAGGAGAAAAACAAGGTATCTAGTTTATTGCTTACCATCTGGTAGGACTGCAGAGCCTGAGCTGTGTCCCAGGGTCTGTCGATGGCATGTTGTATATGTCCTTAAGTAACTCCATTTCAAAGTTTCTGAAAGTTAGTGAAATGGGGGCAAACAAGGAAGGTGCCTGGAGTTCTAAGGATAAAAAGATGCTGTGGAAAAATAGAGTTTTGTCACTGATAATAATAAGTTTATTGATTTATTCTCACCATCATTTTTACATCAGACATACTGCTATTTTTCTGTGAGCGGTGTAGGATACATAAAGGTGCACAAATACTGCAGTTGCTCTGAAGATATTGCTTGGAGGCAACCTGTAAAGATTTAGAGTTCTTTGCTTTGTCTTGGTATAAAACATAGCCCACAGCAGGAAAACCATTTCAGATCAGTATATTTCAGCAGAGTTGTTTAATACTTAAATGAAACACACTTGGAAAGGAAACTAGCACTTATTTCTATCTTTAGAGTTGCATTTTGCAAAACAAGACAGAAGGGGCAAGATCTCATATAGCATCCACATCTAAAGAGCAGCGTGTCTTACACTGAGCTGACACTGGCAGAAGGAAATAGATAATGACAGGTACATTTCTTCTTCTTACTATTGCATCTCAATTACTGTAGTTGTAGCTTGACTTATGCAGAAGGTGCACAAGGATAAGTGGCCATCTCTTTGCATCTGGAGTGGCAGTGTTCAGGTCTTCCCTCTAAAACAGGGATACCTTTCCCCCATCAAGTGCCTCCTTTTCAGTTTTACTGGCTCGAATAAAACAAAGGAAAACAATATTCAACAACTGAAGTGTGCTCTTAGCAGTCTGTAGATTTGGGGAAAAAAAACCCAGCCTGGTAGCTGGCTTGTTTAGTGAGCAACCCTTGATTGTAACCTGTAATCTCAGAACTGGTTGCCGGGCTCACCTGCCCCTGTCAGCACTGCTGCTGAGCTCAAAGGGGCCAGACTGAAGTAACTGTGGTGCTGAGTGGAGCTGGAAATGCGTGTGTAACGTTCTTTTTAGCCGGCACTTCTTTCTCCTTCTTTGGTACACACATGGTGAATAATCACTATCACTGAACTAGTTGGAAGCAAGTCTTGGGAGTTTCTTGAATGCATCCAGGATGAATTGAGTTCTTCCTGAAACTTCAGGAGGTGGATGAAAACTTACTGGCCAAGCATCCCTTGACTCTTGCTGAATTTACTGAAGCACTGAAGAGGTGCTACAGAAGTAAGTGTGACCAGAGAACCATAATGCTGCAGAGAAAGGAAGTTTTTGAGCTGCAGCACTGTCCGTCTCGTGCCACCCTGGTCAGCTCTGCGGACTCCATCCCTCTGTCACAAATGTGAGGATGGATTATCTCCCTCCCACATCACCAAGTTCTTCTCCTCTTTTCTACCCCACTATCAGAAACTTTGCTGGATATACATGTGGGAAATGAGCAGAATGTTTGTTTTACTTCTTTTCAAAGTGTTTTCATGGTTTTAGGTGAGCGTTTGACTTATGTTCGCTGGCCCTTGCACAAGAGACTGTGAAAGCTATTTCCTCCCTCCTTAATTAGAGCATGTGGAGTATCAGGTTTCTGAGCAGTGGATTTCCTCTCAGGAGATAGGTGAGCATATGTGGGAGAAGTGATTGTTTTTTGTAGACTTGAGAAGTTGGTCTTTCTGTACCTGCCAGATACTTTCCTAAGCCAAACCTGTACAGACAGAAGTGTGTTTTAAACACATATCCCCCCACACCCCATGCCCCCCTTTTTCTTCTTTTTGGAATTAAATAAACAAGTGGAAGGTTGGAAATATCTGAGGGGATTTCTAGGAGAGAGGTAATAAGAGTGTGGTAGTAAACAGGGTGAAGACAACAGTCCAACCTTGTTTGTGGGTGTTTAACTTGGTTTAGGATCAGCAGTGCTCCAGCATAGGTAAAACCAGCCCTCTGCTTCTGTGCTGGTGTTTTCATGACTTATTTGTGGTGCTGGTGAGAAATGGAAGGGAAAAAAAAAGAGAAAGGGAGAGAACTTTTCCCGTGTCCTGGTTTTTAAGGTCATGTGTTTTTTCTATCTGTTGGTCTGTCTGTGTGGGTGGGCAGGGATGAGTCTTGGTCTGTCTTCTCTTTGTGCACAGTCGGGGGAAGTTCAGGTGGATGTGCTGCCGGGGCCAGCCCACATCCTTCACCCACGCAGCCCCAGGAAGCAGTTGCACACATCAATCAGGGAAAACCCTCGGCTCCGTGCGCTGTTGGAGCAGGTGCGTGAGCTCATGGTGACATCAGATGATGGGAGCTCAGCTACTGGTGTGTTCTGCCTACCAGAGACCTGCCTCGCGAAATACAGGCTTGGATGCAAAGCGCACAGCTCCAGTCCATACTCATCCCTTACTCTCACAGACTCTCTGGTGTAGAGCGGAGGGAAAGAAGAAGGAGGAAGAAGGGTTTTGCAGAAAGTCACAGATCTCTGTACAAAACCTCCTGCCTAGTGCCATCCTCTTATAATTGTGAACCACTGACAAGTGTTGCAGAGGGGGCAAAGGAAGACCATGGCTGTATCCAGCTGGCTAGATCAGTTGTGACCCAAGGACTGGAGGGTTGGTTCTTGAAGCACAGACAGATACTGTACTGTGGGGAAAAGTTCTTGCAAAGCTCTTGCTTTCATGTCTGTTTACTGTTGGGTTTTTTTTTTTAAGCACCAATATTTCACATTGTTTTCTCTGCTTTCCTGGGGCTCTTTAGCTTGGAGGAGCCTGAGGGGTGACTTCATTCATGTTTGCAAATACATAAAGGGTGGTGGGTGTCAGGAGGCTGGAGCCAGGCTGTTCTCAGTGAGGGCCAATGATAGGACTAGGGGCAACGGGTACAAGCTGGAACAGGAGAGGTTCCAAAGAAATACAGGAAAAACTTCTTCCCTGTTGAGGTGAGGGAGCACTGGCAGGGGCTGCCCAGATGGGCTGTGGAGTCTCCTTCTCTGGAGACATTCCAACCCAGATGGACCAGTTCCTGTGTGACCTTGCTTATGAACAAATGTATGAAGAGACTGAGAGAATGTAACTTTTAAATAAAATGTCTTTATCAATCACTTTAGCTTTACGTCTAAGCAAGATTTTTTTTTTTTTTTAAGAAGGAATGGTGTTAATCATTATAGAAACCCTTTCTAAGCAAAAAAAAGAGCACTTTTTCATCCATTAAAATACTGAAGCTTTCCCAATTCAGTGTATTCAGACCTGTAAAAATTACAGGGTAAGGGCCTAGCTGGGAAAAATTCCCCTTATATTGCCATGCCAACGGTGTTCATGCTGCTCCATTTCAACTACAGCTAATAATAGCCATAGGTGCCTAGACCTGGGAAAGGAGGCGGCTCTCCTTCTGCTCTGCACAGTTCTGAGCTGCAGGAGAGCAGTTCTGACTCCTACATGATGTTTCAAGCTTTGAAACACTTGTTTTGTTTGTTGCTGAAAGGTAATGACTTAGCAAGCGCAGAATTGAATGTTGCCATGTTATTTTATGTAGATAATGAGGCCATCTTCAGCTCCAGGACATCACTTTTTGTTGATATGACATCCCTGAGAGGGATCAGAGTGTTTCTGCTTTGGGATATGAACTTGCCATGACCAAACAGTTGAGAAGAATCTTTCTGGAGTGAGAAGCCTCCTGGAAAAGGGGGTAGAAGATGCCCTTCTTTTCCTTTTCTGTCAATAGTCTCTCTTGAAAACAAACTCCTGGACCAGCTGCTTCAGTGTTACTTTTTATTTGCCTTTCCACCTGAAGCTGACTTCACACTCAGGAGCCACCTGGGTAGTGGTAGTGGCCCTGCTTTAAGGTGTAGGAATTGCTTTCAATGCCCTTGGATGCTGACCCACAGGAGAGTCACCTGTTCTCCTAATGAGCCTTTCAGGGTGGAACAAGCTCATTTAGTTGGTGGGAGAACCGCGGGGAATAGGGAGAAAGGGAGAAGAGGAGGAAAAAGAAAAGGAAGAAGAAGAAAAATATTTGTCAGGCTTGATAGCGTTAATGAAAACATAAAGACAGAAAGGAGGAAAGCAGTGTTGGGAGAGCAAAGAGTGACCTGACAAACGTGACCCCTGTTTTTCCCAAGGGCTTCTGACTTTGAAACCAGAGCTGGCTTTAATGTTCACCAGGTGCCATCAGGCTGTTTTGATTCCTTTTTAAGGAAGGGAATTAGCCTTAGAGTTTCAGCATCTGCACTTCAGTGAACTTCAGTGATGGGGATGTATTCCTTTTCAGATCATAACCCTTGAGGTTCAAAGGCCATGAGCAACTCGATAATTACTTGTGCTCCTTCCACAGGAGGTGATGAGCGTGGACCTGCACTTCACAGGAGCCTTTGCAGTCCTATCCCTGCTCGAGCAGAGTCCACCTGAGCATCTGAGGCGCAGCACAGAAGCAGTGCCAGCGGTAAGATTATTCCTCACACTGAAATAATACCTTACAGTTCATATTTTGTCAGCTGAGATTATAGTTCAATTTCTTGGAAGAAGTGATCTGCTATTTTGCCTGAGATATATGGCTCTTTGTCCTCTGTTGTGATATAAGCAAATTGTTGTTACTTATCATCCTTTTTTTTCTGGCTGCTTCCTCTCTGTGGGTAATTGTGCCTCTGATATTACCCAGATAACTCAGCCTTGCTTGTGACCTGGGTGTCATGTGTAGATTTTAGCTCTTCAGGTGATTGTCTTGTCCTGCAGAAGGCAGATTTGTAGGAATATTGCATATTGTCCAGCCAGGACAAATGACAGACTGATCAGTACCATGTTTGCTTCCCCCACCTCTCATTCCTTCCCTCTGAGAGGCCCCAGAGCCAACGGTTCCTGGACATCTCCCCTCCCCTTGTGAGGATGGGGAAGTTGAAGCTGCTCATCTCATCCCCTGGAGCAGAGACTGTGTTGCAGCAGGAGGAGAGCAGGGTAGGCAGTGTGTCCTAGACCTAAGATTCTGGGGGCTAGCTCAAGGTCATTAAATTGCTGGTGACTGGAGCAGCAGAGTAATCAATATAGCTTTGAGAGGCCATGTGTCCAACAGTGACTGCAGTATCTGTGGTTCTCTCAGCCTTAGTACTGTAGCAAAAGGATGCTTTTAGAATGGAATATAATAGTATCTCTAGCACCTCTACTTGTACTGCAGGACCTGATGGGTCCACAAGTTCAACAGAATGACTGCTCCTTCTGCTCATCAGTACAGTCACCTCCTGCACCCAATACCTGTTCCACAGTCACCTCCTGCCCTGAATTATGTGTTCTACAGTCCATTAATTTAAAAGTGCAGAACCAGGGCAATTTCAACAAGAGATTTGGGATGCTGTTGTACACCAAAGCTAGCATTCACTGAACTGAACACGATGATGATGATGATGTTGTTAATAATCGCCTTTCACACTGTGCCACAAAGGTGCAGCTGCTCTTTATCTTTGTGTAGAAGTGTTTGGTTTATACTGCAGCAGTGCAGCTCCTTTAAAGTGGAAAATGACTGTGTGAAGTTGTGTTTGTATTCAGAGGGAGACTTTGATTAACTAGTAAGTAACGACATGATGAGACTGATGCATATACTGCCTCTTCTTTCTCAGTCCTGCCTGGAGGAGTACATGCTGTAAAAGTGTGGGCACAAATAAGTGGTTGTCCTTGTGTCCCAAAAAAAAACTTAGGCAGGCATGTTGCAGTGTAATTTTAATGACAAGGCAGTTTAGAAGGGAAATGCTGCACGAAGACAAAGAGTATAGGAATAAAAATGTACTTTTCTGAGTTTAAAATTGAACACGAGAAGGATATTCCTGTAACCAGGAGTCCCCATACGAACTTGCTGATATGCAGGTATGTGTTTGTGTCTTCGTAGCATTAAAAGTGTGTTTGGAAATTGCCCTGAAAAATTTCCAACCCAGGCACAAAAAGTAGGTACCTGTTCTTTTTATTTCACGTTCCAATAAAAAGCCTGCACTTGGTGAGTGGGATTTAGCAAGGCATAGGCATTGCTCTGGGGTTTGGGGCTGATTACGATCACTAGGGAGATTGCAGTGCATTGAAAACCAGGAAATCTCAACAAGCCTTTTAAATGGATTGCTGAAGTCCTGTAAGAGGATTTTCAAATAAAAGTATGTGAAGGCCTTCACATATATGGGGAAACCTGAGCCCACCGATGCGTTCCTGAGCCCTGGTCTAATTTCATGTAATATCTACGCTGAACCAAGTCCGTGTTACTGTAAGGTGGATGTTGACTTGGATAGTGACATCTGAATCAATTCAGGGCCATTGTTAGTATAAGGGCACTTTTGTTGGAGAACATGAAACTTTTTCAATTGCACTGAGTGGGGTTTTTTTGTAAGGATTCTTCAAGATTGGGGACTGGATAATAGAGCCTGGAGGGGAATGTTTTGAAGTTGAGATGAAGAACAACCAATCCATCTCAGAAATGACACTGACATGATTTTTTTTTAAATGTACTGAAGTTGTTTTCCATGCAGTTCAAAACAGTATTTTGGTATTTCTGAAGCTTGCTCCAGTTTGTGTTCAGCAGCAAGTTCTGGAAAGCTCACGAGCAGCTGCAGAACTAACAGAGGAGTGTTAATTCAAGAGGAAGCTGCCTCCATATTCACAGCTGAAGGGCTCTCCTGCTGCATTCCCAAAGTTTAACCTTCAGCTTCACTTCCCCATGGCATAGTTCTGATTATATTGTGTAATGAACGATAACATCTTACTGAACATCTGATAGCATTTTACTCCTTCACTTTTTTTCTTGCACAGGGAACAAAGGTTTGTTGTTACGGTATAAGGCAAAAAACACCCCAAAGTGTTTGCACTAAGTCATAGCTTCAAAACATAGAAGGTAGAAAACAGTTTTCAGTATTTGTATTAAGAAAACATCAAATAATTGAAATATACACAAGGGATAAAATGTTTCTGAAGCCTCATCTGTGCTTCTGGTTTTCAGTTGTACCAGTTATTGGTGATGAATCTCTCTGCGTGTATATGACCAGAGGAGTGCTGATACTGAGGTGTCTTGAAGTTAGTGTTGAAGATGTGTTTTGCCTGGTTGTTTCTTTACATTTCTTTTATTGCTCTTGCAAATCACAGTAGCTGAGGTTCTGAAGATGTAAGTAAGCCAACCAGCTCATGGGTTTGAGATATTACAGCCAGAGCTTGCTACATAACTTTATTCACGTTGTGAAGTGGATATGAGTTGCCAGTGATTGCTACAGTAGGTCACGTTTGCATCATCAGTTATTTTGTCTTTGAGGTATTTTGCATATCACATCCATCCAATATATGGAGGAAAAACACATTTGAAGAGGCCTGTGGGGGTTTTCTGTGCATATATTTTACATGAAAACTCTGTTTCAGAACAGCAGTTCTTTCTCTTGCTGTCCACAAAGACAAAGCAAATTGGGAGAGAGTGCTAGCCATTATTATTTATAAGATTCAACAACTTTACTGTGTGTACCTATTTGTTGACTTTAGTATTTCCCTGCTAGTGACAACCGGCTCCCTGAGCAGTAGTTCCACCTACAGTCTTAAGTGCAGAAAAGATACAGGGCTAGATGTAATCAAACTTCAAAATCTGGAACAGTTGTCCATTTCAGTGACTGCTTCCTTGGAAAATTCCTTGAAGTTGGGTTAACATGCACAGAAGTGAAAATGCGTTTGCTGACCTCCGGGGATGAGAGAAGACAGGCATTAGGACTGCAGTGGCTACAGCAGAGGTGGGTGACGTGGGAGATGACAGAGCTCTTGGGGAGATATCCCTGCCACAATTACTGCATTCCGGGTGCAGCAACTTCAAATAATACATAAGAAACTCCTTTGGATCATTCCTCAAATTAAAAAAAAGCCCCAAAACTGTGATGATGAAGCCCAGAGTGATTTTTCTTGTGGCTTGGCTATGGATGTGTGATTTCCTAAAGGGGAGAAAGAAAGAGAAGTTGAGTAGGGGAATGCTGACATACCTTCATCAAGAGCCTGCTGGTGAGTGTAGAGGTAATAATGCTGTAGCATGCCATATGAAGAAGAGGTAGAATAGATGGGTACATCTGCTGACAACCTTTCTTTTTATTTTGGAGCCACCTGAAGGCAGTAAGTGGCTGAATAATAACCCCATCTCCATATGGCTTCCGTTCTTTCAGAGTAACAGCATATGGGGGGCGGGGGGGAGGTGAGGAGGAAAAAAAGAGCCTGCTTTTAAGTCTGGCTTCTGTTTGCCTCTTTGTGAGCCTGTGAGCATTTCCTTTCTGCTTGGTGATGGGAAATGTGACCAAAGCAGACGTCAGTGAGAAGCATTTCTTGTGCCTGCCTTTCTGCATTGGGTTTTCTGTGCCACCTGAGAGAAGCTGCAGCATGCAGGAAGGGGGAAGGAGGACAAATCTTGAGTGTGCTTTGCAGCTAACTCACTGTAACATTTCACCTTGTTGGCTTCTAAGCATGTATTATATCTGAAATATGTTTCCCAGGTATAGTTCCTTGCAGTCCAGTATTTCAAAGAGTGAGTGAATATTGTTCTTCAAAACACACGTAGTTTTGCAAATGGTATCATTTGTAATAGGGAGTTTTGCTTTGGTCTAGAATCTATACATATGCTCTCTACTTAAAGTTTTCTAACCTTTGCTCCTGTATCCCCCCATATTTTCCTTCCTGTCTGTGTTCTCCTATTTCCTCTCTAAATTACATATAGGAGGGAACAGCCATTTCCATTGAAAAGAGCTTCACTTTTGAGGATAATCTAAGGCCATTTTAAGAAATGTCAGCAGTTCACAAGGGTGTTGCCAAACATGGGATTCTATGAAGTGTGGCTTTAGGAGAGACAAAATCAGCAGCCCTCAGCACCCTGCAATCTTGAGATGGATAGTACTAAGCAGAAATGCCCATCCTGCTTGTTTGTCTAAGGAAGTTCTGTGCCAGATTATAGCCCTTGCCCTGTCTCTGTCAAAATAAGCTTTGCCATGCAAAGTCACCCGCCACATGAAGGATGAGGTGAGAAAAGGAAGCATGAGTGAGTGCAGAAGAGAGCAACAGAGGGAATTTGTGCTTTGGCTGGTTTTACTATTTACACTGCACTAAATCATTGCAACCACATTAGTGGATTAGTAGATTGGAAAGCAATATCAATGTTGGTGTCTTTATCAGTAGCTGTTGCCCTATTGAATTGTTTAATTGCTTTATTGAGAGAATGTGCAACTCATTTGGGAAGGGGACGGTTCAGTCCCCTCTCCTTTTGGCGTGTGTGAACAGATATCCATGTATTTACTGGAGATGAGAGTTGGAAGTGATGAACTGGAAGGCACACAGGCACAGATAGAGTTGGATTTCTGTGACAAGCTGTACTGGGGTTTTATTTTCCTACTTGGAAAGATGTGAAATGGTGAACATAGTCCTGCAGTAACACTGAGGCTTCTCCTCAACTGGGTGTTGCCAGGGCAAATGTGCACCAAGGGTGAACAGGTTCCAGAAATCCTAATCCCAACATGAACACAAGGAGCTCTCATCTTCTGAACCTTGCTTTAGGACCTGAAAAATTAATCTTGCTTTCCTCCAGTGGGATTTTAGGCTCTGCAGAACTCCACTACCTGTCCTTACACAGTGGTATTGTGCATTTGACATCTTTTGTATTTCTCTACATGTTGTTTCCAGGGTCAGTCTTGCTGTTAATACCAAATCTTCTGAGAGTGTTGGGTAAGGAATGCATTGCATGTAGCAAGTTCTTTCTTTTCAGCATATTGTCTAGTTGAATGTTCTTCACAGGGCTCTATGATGGAGCTGGCATATAGTTTGTTTCACCTGGTAGGGAAAGTGGTGAAATTCTAGTCAGAAATAATGATACTGTCATGTTATTTCGTGTTTGAGAGAGATTTGGTACCTGTATTAAACCAGACATCTGCTTTGACAGTGGACAGAAAGGCTGTTTCTCTGGCACAGGGTATATAGACAGCACATAATGATGCCCTACAACTCTTAGCCTACAAGAGAAGGTGGTCATATCCAAACTGTCTTATGGGAATTATCCCTGGGCTGTGTTTTTCATCTGTGGTGCCTGGGAGAGTGCTGGCAAGCCCGTTCCAAGGGCTTGTCTAATAACTGCAGAAACAATTAAAGTCTGACATTGCTCCTTTGTATTATTTGAAGGGGCAATGGGTATAAGCTGGAACAGAAGAGGTTACAAGGAAGAATTTCTTCCCTCTTGAGGTGAGGGAGCACTGGCAGGGGCTGCCCAGGTGGACTGTGGAGTCTCTTTCTCTGGAGACATTCAAACCCAGCAGGATGAGTTCCTGTGTGCCCTACTCTAGGTGGTCCTGCTCTGGCAGGAGGGTTGCACTGGATGAGCTTTCCAGATCCCTTCCAGCCCTTAAGATCCTGTGAATCTGTGATTCATTTTGTAGAATCGCAGATTCACAGAATGTTAGGGGCTGGAAGAGACCTTCGGAGATCATCCAGTCCAACCCCCCTGCTGAAGCAGGTCCACCTAGATCAAGTTAGATTTACTTAGTGTTGAAGAGGCTGAAGAGGAATGTTTGGCTGTTTGTCTCTACTCACCCTGTTTATTGAGGGTCTCCATCTCCTGCATTTGGGGACTCATTTTATCTTCTCACTGCTAAACACTTATTAAAATGACACCTGCAGAATGCTACTTCTGGCCCTCTCTTGGGGGAAAAACAATGGAAGAAGACTTAAGCAAGTGTAACACATGGGACTCTGTGATGATGGGACTGAGAGAGCTTTCTTTTTCCCTCAGGCATTCTTTTACCCTTCCTTCAAGATTTGAGGGGACGAGAGCGATTCCTTTTCAGCACAATATCCAGCGTATCCATGCCATGTGCTTCCAGAGCGTGCCTGCTGGGAGTGTGTGTGTGTGTGCGCACAGGCACACACATCCATGCCTTGCCCGTTCAGGGAGGAGATGTGTAGTATGTGGGGATGAGTTGTGGTGGTGGGTGTTAAGTGACAGTGACAGGTCGCGGCAGGAGGGCAGCTCTGTGCGCCTCTTCAGCATTAACACAATTGACATCCGCTCAACAGAAGGGTGGACGGGCCTTTCCTTAGGAAACATATGCCAAATCTATTAGTGGAGACTACGTCAGGGCCTGGGGCAAACTGGACAGGATGTTAATGAGAAGGGAATTGGGGAAGGAATCCGAGTGCATCCCAAGTTATCAAAACAGAATGCTGAATAAACAGATTATTTCCATGACCGTGCCCTGTCAGCAGTCTCGCTATTTTGATCTTTATCAGGTTTATGCTGATGAAGGTTTATTTTTCATTACTTAGTTGATACAGGAGTTGAAGGGGGGGGAAGTTGTTAAATGAAATAAATAAGTAAATAGATGCAAACATCTGGGAGGCTATAAAAGACACCGTGGAGCCAGGACAGCTCATTATTTCTCCTTGCCGAAGGAATCTGTGGTGCATGCCGTGATGTCTGTGACAGGGTGTAATGAGGCACTCCACTCTGTCAGGCCCTGAGCTGTAGCTCGCTCTTATCCGCTGCAATAACGAGACTTTTTGAACTACCAAACCCAGCAGAAGTTACAGGGGTGAAGAAAATGGTTTGTGTTTCACAACTGTTCACAACAGGTGGAGACCAGGGAACTCAAAATGGGTGATTTCGTTCATTCAACGGCCGTGTGTCAGAACCTGAACTTGCAATCTGTGTTGATGATTCCAAGGGTGTCCAGAAGTGATTTCATTTCATATGTGGCAACTTTATTCCATAGTCCTGGATTGGAGGTTCAATATTTTATTGGTTACTTTGCTTCTAGTTGTTTTTTTCCCCTATGTCTTCCTCTTCCTTCTCCCTTTCCCTGAAGGTTTACCTGAGTAGCAAGAGAGAGTTTATCCAGAGCATTAATAAAATTCAGCCAATGTCAGAGCGAGTTGGTCTTACCATTAATTTTGAACTGCCTTGTCTTCACTGGATGATGAATTAATGTTTTCTTACATCTTGGCTGAGGTGTGCAGTTAGTACCATGAGGTGAGCTGTGGTTGTGATGTGAGTTATCAGGATGACGTGGCTCTCGGCCTCTTGGCAACGTATTCACGAGCTCCCTCATCCATGTTATGGTTTGACCAAATGTCAGCTGGAATGTGCTAAGAATAGATCTCGCTGCCTTCCGCCCTGATGGGGATGACCTCAGCCCTGACCTGGAGCTTCCCTGTCTCAAGGGGCTGAGATGGCTCACATGCCAGAGCTGTTCCAGCCTCCACCCCTCAGCCCCTGAGGTGCAAATCTATGCCCCTGTCTGCTAGCAACGAGACATTTGGTGTTACAAAACCCATCGAGCAGCTCTGGACTGGCAGTCGCTGTCCCTCATTATCAACCCCAGCTTGATTTGAGATACCAGGTGTTGGTAAAGGGCCAGCTAAATTGTTTGTTGTTTGTTCTTAATCTTTCCTTTGCGGAGGAAAATGCCTCTACATATTAGGTACTTAAGATAGGGAGGAGTTGGATCTGATCTTGTTTCTGTACCATACTGTCATTCCAGGTGACCTAGTTTAGGATTGTGATGAGATCTGAAGAGCAGAGTATTGAAAATGTTGTTTGTGAGAGCCTGTGTGCTGGAGCAATGTTGGGTAAAATCGTCTTAATGAGATGCTAGATGGTCTGCAGAACACATCTCTCGGTAAATACAGTGGGTTTATTTTCCTTAAGAGGAACACGGTGATCCTCTCACAGAAATGCACTTTCATAAGGCTGGGAAAAAAAAAAAAAAGATATATAAGTAGAGGTTTTGGTTCTTGTAAAGCTCAAGCAGAGGCAATTTTCTGCAGTACCCCACAGCTGCAGCCAGCACGGTTAAACAGATGGTATTGCCAGCTTGCTCTAGATTCACACGTAGTTCTGGGACATGGAACACCAAACTTCTGTCCTTCTCTGGAAATAAAATAACGGTTTGTTTGGCTCAGTAAGCAGAGAGATGTTGTTTTTCGTTGTAAACCAGAACCTGAGAGTCCAAAATAGTCCTGTAGCTTCCAGCTAAAAATCCAGGCCTGTCAGGTGGTATCACATCCACTCCCTTTTCAGCTTTATTTGACCCAAGAGGAAATTCACTCTAATGCTTGCTAACCTTTACTGAACAAGAGAAGTGACTTAATAAACATGATTTTCCCCTGGGGAGTTTTACTGCTTGGCCTAGGTTTAGGCAAAGTTTCCCCCTTGACATTTTTCTACCCATATTCTTAATCCTCCAAGGAACACAGCAGCAGCAGCTCTCAAGGAGAGACCAGCTGCCTTGGTGTTCCCCTGGAAGATGCATAATTGTTTTTGGCAACAAAAAAAATGACCCTGTGTAAGCCAATAAGAAGGGCAAACTTTGCCTCTTCTGAATTAGCAAGGGGAATCTCATACACCTTATGAGTTTTCACTGTCTCATTCTCACAGGGAAAAGGTGAAGTGATGGACAGGGGCTAGGAAATGGAATGTATTTTGCTTTTCCTTAAATGCGTCCTGCTAGTAAACTTGTACTGACTGCAAGTCGTGTTTGAAAATGAATGAATAAAAGATGAACGAGGGAAGATGATTAACAGAAGGGAAGTTGCCTTACTGTATGTTTCCCCATCCTGATTCTGATTGATGGCATCCTCTAGTTAACTGGTTAACTTCAGTGAGTAAAACTCATAATAACCTGTTGCTGTTCTCTCTTTAAAATCCAGATTTTTCTCATTTTTCTGTCCTTGCTCAGAGGAAATCCACATCACTCAAACTAAACACACGCAAGACTCTATTGATTTTTTTGCTCCTCTTGGTCTACATCCATCAAGCAGAATAAATTCCATATTGAAATAATAAATATGCCTTCCCACCCTGAGAATGGCATCACGTTCCTTTCCGCTTCCAGAAGCGGAGAATTACTTGTGCTCGTTTGCTTGCTGTGTCAGCACTGCAGAATGTGTTGGCATTTCTTTGCAGCTCATGTGCCACCAAAAAGGCTCTTGTCTTGATAGAAGCCCTCTGCTTTTTGATTGTCCCACTGAGTCACTGCAAATGAACATCTCACTGCCAGGGTGTGTGCTAGGCATGCCACAGTTAGCTTATTTAATAAGGTTTTCAGGCTGTCAGTAAATAACACAGCTGCATCAATAAAGGGGGGAGGAAATTCAGCCACAATTTTAAAGATGTATTGGTCAGACTGCTGGTTTTATTTCTTGGTTTTAAAGCCATTGTGTTGAGCCATGTACATAAACGTGTGTGTGCAACAGGAAAGATTCTTCTTGATTGGTTGGATAACTGTTTCCCTACAGAAAACAAGGGTAAAGAACCATTATTTGTCAAACCAGTTCAGCTTGGTTTTGTGTTATACCCAGATTTAACTCTATTCTGTGTTCTCACGTGTACAGCACGTTATTTTTCTCACTGCTGCTTAACTGGCCTGCAAGCAGTGCTTATACCATTATTGGACAGGGAAAATGTGAAGCACAGGACATTGTTAGCCAAGTAAGCTCACTGTTGTGATTCCAACACAAGAGAGTGAAATATGGTTAATAAATGATAGTTTAGTATTTTTGAATGATTCCTTTGGCTTTTCAAGAGTGTCCTTTACTCTTCTGAGCCAAATACTTTATTATCAAGACTTCATACGTGATTTTTAAAAGAGTTCTCAAGCTGTGAAAAGAGTTTTGTTGGTTTTCTCAACTTTAATGTGATTCAATATAGGATTGAAGGGGTTTGGATTTTTTGTCATGTCTGGATAGGATTTCTTTAGAGATAATGGGAACGTTGTAGCTGAAGTTAACAGGGGATGGGGTGATACCTTATTGCTTTAGCTTTAATGGAAATAAAGTTAGGGGCTGTAGCTGATCATAGAGGGACAGAGGACTTCTGGAGAGAGTCCAGTGCAGGGCCACCAAGACGATCAGGGAACTGGAACATCTTTCATATGAGGAAAGGCTGTGGGACCTGGGGCTGTTCAGTCTGGAGGAGACTGAGGGGGGGATCTTACTAACATTTACAAATATCTAAATGGTGGGCGTCAGGAGATTGGGGCAGCACTTTTTTCCATTGTAGCTAGCAACAGGACAAAGGGTGATGGGATGAAGCTGCAACACAAAAAGTTCCACTTAAATATAAGAAAAAGCTATTTTACTGTGAGGGTGAGGGATCCCTGGCCCAGGCTGCCCAGGGAGGCTCCTTGGAGGGTTTCAAGACCCGCCTGGACATGTTCCTGTGTGACCTGATCTAGGTGAACCTGCTTCTGCAGGGAGGTTGGACTAGATGATCTCTAAAGGTCCCTTCCAACCCTGCCATTCTCTGATTCTATGATTTACATGTGTAGTAGTTAACTGAACTTTTTCCTCCGTACCATTTCTAGCCAATGACCCGAAGGTGGACACAAAAAGCCTTCATTCAGCTATGGAGTTCTGACTAACGCGTTGTAGAATTGTGGTTTGCATCACCCAGTGTACATCATCTCACCTTGACAAAGTTTCAGTTCCCAGCATGCTGTATTTTGATCAGCGTGCAGGACGTTTAGCGTATGTTAGCCAAGGCACGTTAACAGCTCACCTTTCAATCTAGACAAAACCTACTGCACTATTCCACATTGGCTCGTGTACAAATAAGGGAAGACCTTTAACTCTGTCCTTGGGTGCTGAGGCTGACATTGGCACATCAACCTGCCTTTGTTGGGGGTTTTTATATGATTCATAGCCTAATGAGTAATTTCATTCCTCGCATGTCAACCAGAAGGAGAACGGTGTCTGTTGTTTTAGAGGGCTACTGGTAGGTGGAAAGTCATAAAGCTGAGGCTTATGCAGTTGAATTACTGCTGCAAATGTTCTGACTGAGGCTTCAATAAAAAAAATGAACTTACTTGCTTGCAAAAGACAGTATTAACAAAATCTTCCTGGCAGATTGTTCTGCAGTGTTGTGTCTTGGTAGCTGTGTGATTCACAATGCACAGACTGTTGTCATTAACAATATATACCTACCATGTGCATTATGTTTATTGTGGAACAGGGCATTAGTATACACACTAGACACAGATTTTTGTATTCTTACCAGAATTGACATAGTAATAGTGTATTCTTTGCTATTTTGTGGCAATTTTATATCGGTACAAAACAGTGCTACTTCAACCTGGAATTCATTTCTCACAGAGGATATTTCTGTCCCCCTCCCTGTGCCTTTGAATGATACTTAAAAGCCTCTATAATTATGTGGGGCTATGAAACAGGCATTAGAAGAGAAAATGAAGCAGGAGATGACACTGGTTCTTACCAAGGGCTGATTATGCCTCAGAGAACTGGATCTTGGCAGTAAAATATCTTAAGCCTCAAGGGGAGTTTCGTAATTATTGTTGATTTATAATATTTGATATACTGAATAGAAGGAATCCTGCCTAGTGTAGCACATGTGCTGACAGCCCTTTACAAATCAGGATAGAATGTGTGTTAAGGTCGGAGAATTGGGATATTTCGATCAATAGCAGTGCAAATGTGTTGTTATTGAATAGCAGCAATAACCCATGAAACAAGAGCACTATTTGAATACACTTGCTGCTCATGGAGCATCATTGACGTGAGTTTTATTAACACTGAAGACCACATCCTGCACTGGTCCTAGAAGGCCAGTGTTATTAATAGTCATCTGCCCTTTCAGAGTCCTGAAGCAGGAAAGGATTCATAGGTGATACACAGCAGTAGGGAAGCTCTGACGTGTAGGGCTGAAGAAAAAACCCTTCTACACACAGATGAGCCATTAAACTGGGCAAGAGATTTTGGTCAGTTAAATTGCTTTTGGCTTTTCCTTCATGCTGAGTTAATTAGTTAATATTAAGAGGGAAAAGAAATGAGGTGCAATGTAACAAGCAGTGAGTAAGTAAAAGACTGACTTAGTCTGCTGTGACTGGAGGGTATTATAGAAACTGTGGAAGCACTTAGGGGTTTTCCATTGAACAGTGTACTTAATATCTTAAAGGAGCATAACCAAAGGATATATGAGTTAGTGATAAACCATGCTGTTACCCATATGTCTGAGATACTGTCCTGATTCTGCAAGAGATCCAGCAATTTGAGCTGAGTCCAAGTACCCAATAAGGATGTATTTTAAAGTGACTGGCCAGTGCTCTGAGAAAATCCAGGATGCAGATGTGTGTAAGTGTCATAACCAGAGAAAATAAGTCACTAAACCTGTGTAATGTTTGTAAGCCTTCAGGTAAGTTTTGCATCAGATATTCCATTCCCACACACTCTGTTCTCTATAACCAGGCTTGGCTTATTCCTGTACTTTTATTGTTGTATTGACAGGATTAAGGAATGCATTTCTACTTGTTTTTCACACACAGTTTGAAACAAGAGTGATTAAAACAAAACCTTTCAGCAAAATTCTGACGAATCATTTTGTATGCACTTAAGAAAAGACAAAAATAGAGTTTATTCCCATGCTCCTCTGGCACACAACTGAGCCCTTCTTGAAGATATTTAATCTTCCCTGATTGAGACTCACCCTAATACCTTTAGGCAATACAACCCATGGAAGTTTGAGGATGCTGGAATTAAGACTGGACCAATGTGTCTTAATGTGAAAAGAAAGACAAATCAGTGTTCTGGTAAAGATAGCTGGAGCCAGGTGGTGTGATGGTCAGAGGAACCTTTGCCTGCCTCAGTTTTGTCTCTCCAACTTGTGATGTGTTCTACACCTTAGAGTAGATCTCTCTGTCTGACCAAATAGCATAGACGTGTAAATAGATTGTTGCCCTTCATGGAATTTGGAGTAGAGGTAGGAAAGATAATGTGGCTTCCTACTCAATTTTGTTGCCAAAGAAAATATTTCCCCCTCTGTTGGCAGCATTGTTTTTGACTCATTGTAGCCTGTGTTGGTATTACAATCAGGAAAGCTGAATTTGGGGGTTGTGGAATTCAAGCATCACCTTGAATAAGGATGGATGCTAACCAATGCTTAAGCATGTGTGAAGGTGAACAGCTGAATGAAGCCTGTAGTTGAAAATGTATAAATATTTATATGAATTCATCAAGCAAATAAAACTTCAACGATTTGTGAAGTTGCTGGTAAAATATTAAATCTATAAATAGATTAAAATGCACTTGTAGGAGAGGAAGAGTGAAAGAATCACCTTAACTTGAAAACAAACTGATCATGGTGCTCCGCTGCAGAAAGCTGGGAACTGCAAGTTAAATATCTGACCTGTGTATTTCTTCTCAGATTTCAGTTAAAATTAAAGATTTTTGCCTCACTCTTCATGGTTTCTAAACTGCAGATTAATGAACTGAAACAGGGAGAAACAGTTGCAGAGCAACTGAAAACCTCACTTTGCTATAAATTTGAGGAAAATCTGAACAACCTGCACACCATATCCATAGAGTTCAGTGACTGATGAGTTCACTCACTTTGGGAAAAGTTTTTGTGCCCCTAAGCAACTTTGGTTTGGGTTTTTCTGACTCTAACGTGACTTTGTTAGTTGGTAAAAGCTATTACTGCCTGATCAGATGTTTGGTTAATCTTAGTCAGAACGGCACAATATCTGTCAGCTTTTGAAATCCATCTGCTGGTAAATGCAGAGCCCTATTAACAATGCAGTGTATTATTTAGTTATGCCATAAACTTTAAACAAAGAAAATATTACATTTTAAGTTTTGTTTGTTTTTTTTCTTTGAATTCAGTGTTAGTGTCTTTAGAAGTCAAGACGCAGTGACCTGGAGGGAAGACCTCTGGACTGGAGTTGCAGCATGCATTGCTCTGTTGCTTCTCTGCCTCAACAGTCCCCAGCATGGAGTTTACAGAATTTACTCTTCCTTTTCACTATGTGTTATGATCATAAACCCCAGATACTTTTCACTGTCACCTTCAAGTGCATTCTTTATCAGGCTATCCTGGGAAACTTCATAGTTCTTGGCTTCCCACAGGATGATAATCTGCTGGGGAATGACAGTTTTGTAAGTGAAAAGGCAAAAATGGCTGTAGTCCTGTTTGTCCAGTCTCCTTTAAATCCTCAGGCCTGTGAGTAATGTGTGATTCCAGTTTCCTGTTTATATAGGGTCTGGCTTTGATGGAAGTACAACCCATGAAGAAGCAGAAGCAGAGTTCCTGCTTTTAGTAATTTCTCATTAAGATGTATATAAGACCGATGACACCGTGCTGACAATTATTAAAACATCAGACTGGCCAGCACATACTTTTACTTCAGCACCAAAGATTTAAAGGTATATCCACCTCAGCAGCAGCCCTACTGCTTTGTCTTTGATCCAAGCTACAGATTAGAAAGAAATCTTGCCTGATGGTGTCTTACATGTGTTTTAAACTAAGGAAGATGGTTCTGAGAAGCTTGGATTCCCTATTGAAGAGAACTTAAGTAAATAGTTCCTGCATTGAATTAGATCCCACAGATTTTTATCTGAAGTTAATTTACCAACCAAAGTGATCTGGAAACTGTCAATAGGTTTTACTGGCAACATGTTAGTTGCATTCTACATTAAGAAGCCATGCTTTCCTTGCAGTCTCCATATCTTTGGCAAAACTCTGCCAGTTTCTCTTACTACACCTTTGTTTGTTTCTCAAATGGCGGTTGTGCTTGGGACAGAGCTGCTCCTCTCTGGGACTGAGATACATAACCTGTTTCCCTGGCTCTTGTCATCGTACCAATGATTTGTTTGGCAGCCCACAATATTTGTTTTGATGTGGATTTCTGTCATTCCTTGTGTAAAGTGATGTAGTACAGCAATACACCTCCACCAGAGTGGTCTGAAAACCACATATGTTCCAAGACAGACAGCAGAAAAAACACTCTTACTACAGACAGTACAAACCCAATTATTTGATGTCAAAATGGTATATATTAAAAAGGCACTTCAATAGAATTCTTTCTGTTTGTAAACAGGCAAGTAAAGGTCCAAAGTGAAGTGGGAAGTGGTAAGTCTATTGCTGTAGCCATTCAGAGTAAACTTGTGATGAACTCTAAAGATGAGCTCAACACAAAGTCTCAGCTACTTGGAAGTTTATGTGCGCACGCAAGAACATGTTTTTTCCTTCAGTCTGTGGCTTCTCTTGGGAAAGGGTTTGTGATGACCCTGCTCCACATTACCTTTTCCTGAGTTAACTTTCCAAGTTGATTAGGGACACTGAAGTGTTTATAATAATAGGACTTGTAGTAAATACTCATCCCAGGTAACGCAGGAAAACAGCCTCAGTTCTTTTCCCTGGCAATACTGGTTGTAAAAAAAAAAAAAAACCAAACCCACAAAAACTGAAAGCAATGCTAAGTGCCCGGGATGCTGTTTTCAAGCTAGGTTTTTGTGTTAGCAAGTTTGCCAGTCTTACAGTTTAATTGGTATGTGAACTTAGCACACCATCTTCTCTTTATGAGCTGCTGATGTGTTACAAACCCTGGTTATTTTCCATTTACCTTCTTTGGGAGTTTCATCAAGAAATGATAAATCTGTCTATGCATATGAATTCCATTATATGCAGTATAATTCCAGTAACAATGATAACTGTAGCATGATACCAATAACAGAAAGCTTATACTTAGAGGGATTTGAATAATCACTTCACTGCCTATTTACATTTGAGGTGTAGAACTGGCTAGATTTAATTTCTGCTCAGATGTTGTCGACTTTTTGTTCCTTTCTGCTAACTATGGTTGTGTAATTTGCATTTATTTAATGATCCAGCATATTTAGAAAATAGAAGAAGGATCGTCTGCCATAAAAGTACTCCCATCAGAAAAGGGTTAGCTGTTAAAACTAAATAAGATCCAATTGGGTGTAATTACACCGAGTCTGGTGCTTAATAAAGTGCATACTTTATCAGAGCTGCTGAATTCAGAGGTATGCTGCCTTATTCTTATATTAGGTTTGAAGTTATTAGCTTTTGAAAAAATGAGAACTTCAAGTGAAGTTTATTAAGCTCAGCTCTGCTATCTTCAGCGAAACATCAAGAGACTTCTTTCATGGAAGCTTCCTTCTGCAGTAAAATCAGGAAAGTTTGGCTTTCTTTAGAAAGGGTACCCAGCAGATTGGGGTTTTTGTCCATGTGGAACAATAGACCTTGAGTAGGAGTTGTTGTAGGTGTGTGATGCGAAAGCAGAGCTCAGTATATGAAAGTTGAAACGTTGCATCTGTTTGTACGATCTCCCTTACCAGTGGAGTATTTGGTGTGTCTGTGAACACATCGCATTATTGTGGTGTTCATGTGTTATCAGTCAACAGGCCTGAGAAAAGAGTATATTGGTCAGTGTCATTCTTAGGAACATATTGTTGCTTATATACCAGCATCTTGGTTTTACTCTTCTGTGGATGTTACGTTGCTAAACTGACAGCAAGCAGGGACCTTGCAAGCTGGCTGAGGAGCCAAATACTTCTCGAGACAAATCCCTATGTCTTCCATGCATTGCACAAGTACGTTTGTGGGGATAAATTCCTTTGAGGGTCTTTATGCTGTGTAAGGGACCTAATAGGATTTAAAAACTGTCAAGTTGATTAGCACAGTTTACAGCCCACTTGCCATGGGTATAGTCTGTGTTTCTTGTAGGCCAAGGTCAATGTGGCTTTAAAAACTGCCTGTGAATAACTGCAACAGATACCTGCTAATTGAGGCAAGGCACTTCCAGCAAACCTTTGTGTTTGTTTTTAGAGCTGAGACAGGAAAGTGGGAAATGGCTTTTGCCAGAGCTAGACCACAGCTCTTGAGTTTTGAGTTTGGGTATGCTGATTGGTTTTTTTTTTAGTTGCTTTCTCCTGACATCACTTTTTGGAGAACTTTTTCCTCCCCCCGCCCCTCACCTGGGAAGTGCAGTTGGTGCTAAAAAAGAGGACACTCGGAGCTAACGGCTCTGGCTGCAGAATGGGACTTCTGAAGTGGACTGTAGAAAAATTTCTACTTGCAGCCACTCTATTGCCATAGTCATGAGGTAACTTAAGGCATGTCATGAGACCACTTAACACAACAGCCTCTGACCAACTGCTTTTGAAAGGAATGGGAATGTCACGGGCCAATTAGTGCGATGTATGAACGACATATTGAGATGAGTGTAACGAGGTGAGGGTTGCATTTTGAAACCCTGTGGTTACCTTGCTTAATTACCTGTTGTCCATCTTCTGCAAGAGGAGCTGTGGGGCTCGACTGGTGCCTGTGGGATGGCTGCAGGTATTGCCAGCACCACTCTGCCTGTGTAGAAATTGTTGTAGTGCCACTTGGGACTGGGTAAATTGAGTGTTCAGTTAAGTATCTGAACACTGCAGCCGTTTAACCCTGCTTCTTAGGTCCTCTCTAGCCTCTTGACACAAGTGCACATTGAATTTCAGTCAGCCAAGAGATGTGGACCTACAAGGCTGGGCCCGTGCCAAGGCTTCTTTGGCATGCTGTGGGGTCAGGTTGTTACAAGGGTGCCCTCAGCTGATGGGCAGTGGCTGCAATAGTAAGCCTGCATGCCTTGGCTAAATATAGTCAGCATACAGGTAATGTTTATACCTGGTTAGATTTATTCCACAGTTTATTTCTGCTGGGACAATGTTTAAATCTGCTTTAAATCCCACAGAAGAGATACAGCGTGTCTTAAGATGTGTAGGTGCATGTGGCTGCTGTGTAACTGGAGTGTCTTTGTTGACACTATCTAGATAGAGAATGTACTCAAAAATCCAGAAAAAATAGCAGCTTGGCTCATATTTCTTTCTGTTCTGGGTGTGATGTTGGAAGCAAAGCTGAGTCTACACAATGATACAGAGTGACTCTGAAGTCCTCTGTGGAGGAGCTGCCTGGATAGACCTCCATAGCAGCTGCAGTGCAGAGTGGTGTTTGTGTCCCAACATGGTCTTCATAGGGATTCTCCAATATGACTTTCTTCTCCTTAATAGCAGTATGAGACTTCCTACAGAGAGAGTAGTGATTCCCAAACTGATGTGCTGTGAGAGTTCTCACAAGAGGCAGTTATCACAGCTGCCTTTCCCTTATCAGAGGTGAACTGCTCCTAGTCTGTGGCCAAGCACCATGCTAAGTGTACTCTTCTCATGCAGCATTTAAATATCATGGCAATGTGCATGTCATAAACCTTGAAGATCACTAAATAGTTTGTATGGTATTTAATACAAAGAATGAATCAGCAGCTAAGAACTGCAACTATCACCATCACTACCGGTGCTTGGACTGAATGTTCCAGGTTTACCTAGCTGCTGATGACTAAATGAATTTAGCAGCATGTGAGACAAGTTCTTCCTGCACCAGTGAGGCATTGTATCTTGACCACAACTATAGAAAAAGACATACAATAACAATTTGAAAAGCCCAAACACAACATCGTACCATCTTTGTTTTTAACAGTGAGCTATCAAAGGCTTTCTTCTAAGCTGTCTCTTGCAGTTAGTCAAGAAGAGTTTCAAGAAATTGCAATATTACTGTTTAAGGCAGGAGAATAGAATCCTAAACCAAACAATTCAAACAAACTGCTTGTAGAAGAAGCAGGAAAAAAAAAATAATTTGGAGTTTAAAATAGCATTTTAAAAAGAGAAAAACAAATCCTATGGCTTATCATTCCCTTGCAAAATATCTCTAGGCAGAGCTAAGGCCCTTTTTCCCCACATAAGGCTCTTCCCAATTAGAGAGGGCTACAGGGGCAGGCAGAGGTTTGCAAACCATCTCATTACGTTGGAGCCCGTTTAACCCTCATTTTTGTTATGCATCATTAGCAGCTTCAGTTTTAAGCTTCGAGTTCTTGCAGATGAAATTGGTATTTTAGAAATCTATGTGACAAATAGGAGCTGTTTTATTTTTTGAGTGTGTTACCGTGCAGAGGCATAGGTGCAGGAATACAGTTTTGCTTACTATTAAATCTTCAAAGCCTGAGTTACATGGGATAGTTGGGTGGTTGTGGGTTTGAGGGTGTTTTTTTTTTTTTGTTGGTCTTTACTGGCTTTTACTGTAGGCCAGTGAAAGAACTTGGCAGTGCTTGATTATTGTTTCTGGAATATGTCAAAACTTCCCAACGCACGTGTTTTCCAGATGCTCAAATGAAGACGCCCAGGGTTTGAGGGGTTTTATTTTTATCCAGCAGCCATGGCCTTGGAGCGAGTGACATTCAATCAGTAAGCTACATCATCTTTTTTTTTTTTTTTTCTTTCAAGGCTGCTATAAGAGTATGGTACAGAGCAAAGAACAGCAACTGTGTGAACTGCAGTTCATACGAGAAATTATTGCAGTGGCTCCTGATGCCAAGTGCACTGGCCTGGAATAAGCAGAGCTGGAATGAAATAGGAATTAAGAAGAAAGTGCTGACTCCCTGCCTTTAATCGGTGAGCAGTGCTGTGATCCCTCTGAGTACGAAACAGCCCATAAAAGAGCTGATAATGAAACAACTGTTTGGAAAACTACAAGGAATTAAGCTATTGGCGTCTCTGTTCATTTAGGACATTTATGTTTTGCTCTTTTGTTTGTTTGGAAGATGTGTGTGTGCTTGAAGGCATTTACACTGTCTTTGAGTGTTATTGTGCCCACATAATATTTGCCATGTTAGTTGGGAAGGTTGAATTTAGCAAGTTTTACCCATGGACAAATATCAAATGCATTCTGTGATTAAGCTTTGGGTTTGCCTTAGATACCAGTATTTTAAGTTCTAGACAGAAAACTATGTAAAGCTCTCTAATGGCTCTTAAAGGAAACCACAAACTGTTTCTCGAGTTGGTTATACAAGGAGTAGCTCCAAGGGACTCGGTCCTGCAGCCCTTGAAGTCAATAGCTGAGCTCGCATGGATTTTTGTGGTGCGGGCCCGGCGCGCTCCGCCTCGCGCGGGAGCCAGCTGAAGTCAGCCCTTGTGCTCCCATCAGACAGTTCAAAGCGAGCAAAGCTGTCATCATCGCTGGCAGGCTCCAGGGGTAAAGCGAGGACAGGCCGAGCCTGCCAGAGCACTTCCCGGCGATGAACTCTCCCAGGTCACTCCTGCGGTGCTGGCTCAGGCAGAGCCAGGCCTGGGCGGTGGCGGGGCTCAGCGCTGGCAGCCACCCGGGGCTCAGGGCAGCGCCAGCCTTGTGTGCTGCCAGCTGTGCCTCGTGTTTTTTCCAAGGCCAGCTTCCCTTTTGTGCGTGTTTCATCCCAACTTTTGACCCTGTCCAGCATGTGCAGAAGCATTGAGGTGAGGAGCCTGCGCTGGCCAAGGAGTGTGGACTGGGATTGTAACACCATTTTTACGTGATCTTGAACCTGTGAAGTGAAAGCTCACACGTGTGCTCTGTGCACACATACACGCACACACACATACAGAAGCTCAAAAGAAGCCCAGCTGGAAATTTTCCTTTGCTGCAGTCACCCAAAGTGACTAATACCCAGCATATATCATTTCAGTCACATACAATCTTTATAGAATCCTGGAATCACAGAATGGTAGGATTGGAAGGGACCATCCAGTCCAACCCCCCTGCAGAAGCAAGTTCACCTAGATCAGGTCACACAGGAATGTGTCCAGGCGAGTCTTGAAGACCTCCAAGGAAGGAGACTCCACACCCTCCCTGGGCAGCCTGTTCCCACTGCTCCCTCACTCTCACAGTAAAATAGCTTTTTCTTATGTTTAAATGGAACTTTTTGTGTTCCAGCTTAATCCCATCACCTTTTATCCTGTTACAGCCCCTTTGTCATTTAAAGGAAACTTATGGAGAGTCCTATTGTACAACTGATTGGACTTCAATGTTTATATTGATGTTTAATGCAAAGAAGTGGTTGCTCTCTTCAGCTATGTGTGGTGCTTGGTCATGTATGTCAAAATAAGCGTGTGTGTACTCATGCATGTGAATAAATGTGTTCCCATGGCCCACCTTAAATCTGGAAGCATTCACTGTAGCTCCATTACAAGCAGGTTCACTCAGGATGTGCTTTTTTTCCTTTGCCAGTGCCATGTAGCAGTGCCTTGATTAACATTATTACTCCAAGGAATATAATAAAAAAAAAATAATCCAGTGGAGCAAGAAAATTATTGTTACAAGAAAAGCCATTGGAATGAACATGGTTATTAACATGCCTCTCGACTGTACGGAGACTGAAAGCCAGGGAGAGCGTTCTGCTCTTCCACTTCGCTCTGCGTATTTTGTCATTATGCTGCCGAGCTGTCGCGACTGCTGTCTCCTGGTTATGATTTCTCAAATCCCAGCTGATGATTAATACCTTTGGCTCAGGCTCTTGCAAAAGGCCGACGCTGTAGCTGCATACATTTTTCTCTCTGCTCTGGCAGTAGTGATGTTGGAGGGGCGTAGAGGGTGGGAAGGGGTTTGAGAGAGACGAGGAAAGAGGATGTCATGCACAAAGTAATTTTTTGCCATGTGTATTCCCCATTTGTCAGGTCAAAGCACATCACATGAATGCCTTGTGTTTCTTTTACTTTCAAACATTCTAAAGCCTCCTGTAAGGAGCTCAAACATCTAGAATTTACGAATCAAGTCCATTCAGCGTCTTCAGGTGAAGAGGAAGAGTGGGCAAGGTGCAGAATTTCATGCATCTTTTGATGGAAATTGTCCCTTTGCCAGGGGACAAGTGTCCTGGCTGCACAAGGTGACACAGAAGCTTAGAGAGAAGGCAGCAGGTACACCCTGTGGCAATGACAAAATCCAAACTACCGCTGATGTGTGCTGCAAGTAGATAAATGCAGTTACAGTCATGAGTAGCAAATGAATGAGAAATTCATGAAGGCACCACAGGACCCTTGATATTCCTTATTCTGTTTTCCAGGACTGCTCTGGTTATCTCTTCTTTCTCCTGTCTTCACCTTGCTCTCCTTTTGGTATTTTCCATCCTACCACACCATCCACTCCTCCTTATCCAAGTTCCCTTTTCTCTCAGTCCTGTTACCCCTCCCCTCTCAAATGTGTGCCAAAGCATTTGCAAAGTTGTAGTGCATAGATGATTGTCCAAATCAAGTGTAATGCACCTGAAAATGAGTCTGGAGGATCAGTATAGGCAGTGGTGGGCAGCTTGGCTATTCTAGTTAGCCTGTGACACCCGGAGCTTGTCTTATCTTCTGTGCAAATCCATCTGTCTGTGGAAAACACAACATCACTCTTTTTCAGCACCAGGCTGGCAAGGGAGCTGGGTATTTGTGACTTCTGAGTGCTTTGTCACTGAGGATGTTTGCTCGGGTTTCAGCATTGTTTTTGCTTTGGCAGAGGCTGAAGGCTGGGAGCAGGAAGCGGCTGCACCCTGAGGGCTGTCACTTCCCCTGCACCCCGCTCCTGTTTGTGGCTTCGATACGGCCGGGCCCGTCGCTGACTCGGAGCCAGTAAACTTTCTGTGCCTATCTGCTCGTTCCTGCTGTTCTTCACGAACGATAAGGTCAGCCTGGGGGAAAAAACATAACAACTCCAAAAATAATGGCAGGATCTTTCCCAATCCTCTGCTCGGATTCGGGGATGTGTGTTCCCACTGAGTCAGTTAACGGTGATGACCGGGAACCTCTCGAGTTGGTGGAGAGCTGGGCAGAGCTGTGATGCAGAAGCTGCTTCTCTAGCAGGGTGTGGAGGAGATCCTGGCAGACAGATGGCTGCCTGCCCAGTTGGTAATGTGTCCTCTCAGGCCTCAGCCTGAATTCCCACCCACTGGCCCTGTAAAAGCTTTCATTACCTTTTGTCACTTGATACATTGGTTTCTTTTGATGCACTGGAACCTTGTGTATATTTAGCAGGCTTTTTTTTTCTGCTTGTTTTGAGGGGTTCCACTGTGTTTGGAAATGAATTGAAGCATCTGGAAGGCTTGGCAATTTCCTTAGAGAAGAATAGTCCAATCCAAATTAGTGTAACTCACTTAAAATTGAAGTAAAATGTTTTAAGGAGAGTGATCTGATAAATATTGGCTTAAACTAATTGGATTTTCAATAGACAAATTACTGCATTTTTCTCATTACTTAGTGCTCTGTAAGGCTTTCACATTGGATGGGAGAGTACAGTCGCCTCCTATGGAGCTGGGAAGGATGAGTGAAATCACTGACTGGAGCTGCTTCGGGGGTCTTTGGCTGCTGGGGAGGCAGGGTGGCTCAGGGATGCTGTGCAGCTCAGCCCTCTGGACTGCTGGCCTTGCTTGTGAAGGGCTATTGCCATGTTGCTTGCACAGGTTTGCTCATCCCCACTCTGATTGCACAGGTGAGACGATCAAAAGGCTGTCGCTGACCTCTCTAAAGGAGGGCACTTGCTAGTATAAGGACAACATAAGACCTCTTGTGTTATGTTTAGAGTACCCTTTTTTTGGCTTTTATTCTCGAAAGCAATGCTATTTTCCAGTTAAGGGAGACAGGAAACAGCTCACGTCCTTTCAAAGTCAGCTTCTGTATTCCATGAAGCTATTAATTACAGCTAAATAAGATCTAAATAAATATGCAGTTGTTATGGGGATTTTAAAACGAGTATTATTATCCCCAACAGAGAACTGATGTACACTTATTTGATCCCCAATGCTCCTTTAAGAGTTCCCCTTCCCTGAAAGTCAAATCAGGTGTTCTATGAGGAAAGGAGCTGCTCCTCAAAGGCATTTTCAGTAAGGTACAGGAGCTGTGGCCTGAGAGGTGACGGTGTAGAGAAGGGAAGCAGCTGCTTCTTCAGCGACATAGGTTAGTCGTTGGCTTGGCAGTGTGAAGTGGGTGGTTGGCCTTGATCTTGAAGCAACTCAATTGATTCGGTGATTCACTAGTACCAAAATGTTTGTCTGAGCAACAGTATTAAGAGCATGTCTTAGTGTCTGTGTGGCATGACACGTCATGGGGATGCCATTGAAGCCTGTTGACAGTTGCATTGGTGAGGATGTGAATAACACCATGATATTCATCCGTCTAACTCCCTGTGTAGGGAAAAGTAGAAGTAGCAAATGGAGTGGTGCTCTGAAGAACTACTGAGCCATTGATTTTTCTAAAGTACCCTGAAGCAAGGTTTGTCTGTGGGGATGTTTGTTCTCTCCGTTTCAGAGAGTCGAGAGCCAACTGCATGGCTGAGGCATGCAGGTTATCTTTTCAGGGAAGGTTGTGTGTGTCTTATATGCAGGCTTGACCATCCAAAGTCCAGCATCTCAGCTGAAAATAGTTTTGGTCAGCACACTGCATTTCCATGTGGTTAAGCTGCTGTTCTTGTTTTCTTCGTTACCTTTCGAGCAGATAAATTAAAACTGCTCTCTGTAGGGATGCTCTCCGTGTCTGCCTGCCTATCAATCTTTCTATCTGAATGCAGAAGTATTTGATTAGTGTATTTAAAGCAATAAAGATGTCAACAGCAGTGTCACATTGATTGATGCTAATTATAAGTCTTTAATGGCTCCTCTGGTTTGGCCACTCTCCTTGCAGATTGTGATTTTATGGTTAAAATAATGCCCTGCTGTCCACAGCCTCGGTCATAAATTGTGGTCTATCTTTCTTTAATGACTCTGCATGCAGTGGTATAATCCCAATAACATACATTATCTTTGGGAAAAGGAAAGCAGTGACTTTCATAGAGGTGATGGATGGATTTATAAGGACTAGCTAACAGACTGACTGGGATCACACCAGAGGCAAGGCTGATTGCTCTGCCGGTGCCTTGCCATAAGCAGAAACATTAGGCGGGCAGCCTTGGATAACTGATGATTTTCATTCAATCTCTCTCTTTCCACTCCATCTCATTACTAAAAGTTACAGAAAATGCTGAGGTGCGAATCAAAGTCTCCTATCAAAAGGCTAAATAATTAGTAAGATGAAAACAACTCTCCCATAACTGTCAGCTGCGCTGAACAGAAAGCAAGTGCTGCCAAAACAGCCTGTGCCTGCAAATCCTGGGGCATAACTAGGGAACCTGGCTGAAAAACAGGGTAGCTCTTTCCTTTGGGATAAAAAGGTGGGAATTAAAGTTAACTTGAAGATACAGATCCAAAAAGCAGTCTATTGTCACCCTGATCCTGGCCTTCACTGCTTGGTAGCTCAATCCTGTGGTGCATGAGCATCAGCAATGAAGTCTGAGGAAGTTACTTCTAGGGGGTGAGGGTCATTTGGTTTTGCTGGTTTGGATGGATTAAAATGACACTCGACATTAACTGTGAGCAGAACTGTAACATAGGCACTGGTAAAAATCTATCACAAAAGTTGGAGGCGTTTGGATGCTATTGCAGGCTCCAGTACTACCTTCTATGAGTAGACGTCTTGCACAGCTACTGCTGGGCTGGTTACTATCTAAACAAACCCATTTGCTGTCTGTTTATGAATCTGGAAAGCTGTGTCACTTTCTCACAGGGCGATAGGGATTTGCTGAAATGGAGCAAGAAAGCCAACAGATGAAAACAATTCCTCCCCCCATGCCCTTCTCCCCCACCAAAGCCCGAGGCAGGGCAGGATTTGCCTAAAGGGTTTTTGGTCACTTGCTACCAAGTCGTATTGGTGTTTATTTTCCACACTGTGCCAAAGCAGTGGCGTTCCTTTGCCGTGTTGCAGAGTGTGTTCTTCCAGTAGTCACATCAGCTGGATAGCAGCTGTCAGGCACTTGCACGTGCAGTTTTGGAGTTCCTTCTGGTTCTGTCGTCAGAGGCTGTTGTTGGGGTGTCTGGAGTATGCTATCTATGTCAGTGTTTATGGTTAGGTTTGTGGGGAGATGGTGTCATGTTCAAATTTGATTTGTTTGGGGTTCTTTTTCATGAAAGCACTTGCCCTCCAGCAGTACGTGCCTGTCCCTAGAGATCAGCCTAGATACAGAACCGTGTTGGCCAAAGAAGGTGGCAGCAGGCTTGTTTATCCTCTCTCAATTTGGTTATTTCTCTCCTTTTTTGTTTATGATAAATGAGCACTAGCTCATGGGCTGGAGATGAAATGGGAAAAAAAAAAGCAAACCCCAACAGCCCAGCCCCAAGGCTTCTGTTTAAAGATGCAGGTTAATCCTCTGTGGCTTTCAGAAGCGTTTCTGTAGCATGCCACTAATTAAGATAAGGTTATCATTTTAAGTTATACCAGGAATACAATTAGAGCTCTTACTATGAACGGTAGCAATCAATTTTATCCAAATGATTCAGACCTGGTAAGGTAGAATGCAGTTTTAATAGGACAAGAAAACATACTGTGGTTTTATGAACTATAATATAGATTAAAGTTACAGCTGAATTCTCCTCTGCCATTCATTCAGCGGGAACCCATGTACCCCTTTCTGAAATCTTTAGGTAGGATTCATTCAAGCATTTCTTTTTCCTCTCCTTTTCTATGTACAGGTTTGATCTTGAAAAAGAACCCTTTAAATGGAATGTACTGTAAAAGCAGAAATGACGGAGAGAAGTATTTGGTGTGCTCAGCAAATAAGACAAATCTCACACGTATGGTTGGGTTTGAGTGGATGTAAGGTGCCAGGGCAGGATTTATGTAGCTTGTAGATGTATGCATTTTCTGCACATACTGTAGGCAGGAGATCAAATACAGCCTGTTTAGTAAGTGAAGAAAGCGGAATGGGTGGGAGAGTGAGCTCTGCTCCCAAACAGGCTGCAAAGTTTCTATATCTTTGAACTTTGGTGAAACTTCAAAATAGGAAAGAAAAAGGAAACCCAAGAGGATTATGTGTTGGTGGAGGGACTCTTCTTATCCACTTTTTTATGAAGATACACCCATTGCTGAGAAATAATGTACATGATAAGCATACACACTGTAGAAGTATGTGTGTGGTGGAAGGGTTTCACAGCCTCATGCGTACCCTGTGGTATTTTTATCTCTGCAGTGTCCTCCCAACTCTATTTTCCAAGCAGAGAGTGCTCATCCTTAGGTTTTCCTGGAACAGTAGTCTTTAACATCATCACTTTTTATTAACTTACTCTGTCTGTCCGTCTTTTGGAGCTCTGCAAACTTATCTCCCTCAAGTTGTACAGATGCTTTCCCTACATTCTTTAAAGTGGACAGCTTTAAACTGCAGGTAACCTTGACTGGATGTGGGGGCTTAATCAAGAGTTTGAAAGCTGAAACATTAAAACAAGGACTGTTCCTCGAGTGTGATTAAAAACCCAGCAAATTCAGAAGGAAAACTTTATCTGAAAAGAAACAAAACATGTGAAATGCGGGTGAATGCACACTCCATCAACTTTAACTCCTCAATGGAACAACTTGGTGGTCAGTGAATACAATGGTCTGCAATTACAGATTAGATGAGTGTAGTGTATAAAACCACATTACATTATTGCTTGTTTTACCTTTTTACCAAAGTAATGAGGTGGTTTAGTTTCTTTTATAAAAGACATCTAAAATAGAAGATATTCCTTATTATTTTGTAGCTCTGTGTCTCTTGAAATGCACACTGAAGGGGTTTCAGTGAGAATTACACTGTCTTCTGTGGGGAGGGAAATGAAAGCCTCTGCACTCAATATTTTTGCACCAAGCTCTCCATCTTAAAAGAGCTGTTTCTAATTAACTCTTTGCTAAAGTGTTTGGTACGTGGGCCAATAGGAAACATACTCAGCTATCTGTACTTATCCGAGTTACAGGTCTGTGCTTCCCAGAGCCTCTGTTATCTACATATTTTTATTATCTGGCCGTACTTACCAGCCCCACTGACCTTGAGGGTAAGGTATTGCTGCACTGCATTTGAGTAAGGGTGATGCAGATGGCACTCTTCTGGTCTGGGGCTGGTTTTCCTTTCAACATGCAGCTGTAATCCGAGGGAATAAACATGGCTATTTAATCAGGGATCTCGTTAAGTTTGAGGGAACAGTGCACGACGAGACTGGCTGTTGTGTTTTGCAGTTAGTTTGTTGATTATGATGTTAAGAGAGGAATAGCAAGCATTTCTATGGATGCAAGTCAGTCCTTTCTATGGGTTGGAGGAACTCCAGCTCGTGCTGGAGAAGCATGGGGAGCTGGGACAGGAAGATTCAGCTCTTTGGCACTGAAAAAGGTGTCTCTGGTCAATCCAAGGGCACCAAGCAGCACAGGTAAACATCCGAGCTGCCCTCAGGCATATGCTTTTGTGTGTATATTTGACAGTGGTTGCAGCTCATGCCCAGGCTCACTGCAACTGAAGCACTCGCTTTAAATTGGTCAGTCTCACAGCAGGAACTGGCACTGGGATGCTGTGGTCCAGCTGAGGGCTGAGCTGCAGGATGGCCTGTTGCAGGCCCAGCAAATGCAAGCTTGGCTCTCATTCTCCCCGTTGCTTTCTTTAAGAAGTGGGGTTTTATTCCCTTTTTTATTTGCCTGGAGTTCTGTTGGTAGATTGCTTTTCCCTGTTTTGATTTGGTTGTTTGTTTGGCTTTTTTTTTTTCCCATAAAAGTGCTTTTAAAGAAGTGATTCTAGGAAAGAAAAGAATGTCTCATTGTTACAGAAGTGCGGCTGAGGTTTGAGAGAAAGAAAAGCAATGGTTGAAAAGTGAGAGACAGGGTTGATAAGCGACGCTACTGGCTTCTCCCTACAAGCTCACTCATCCTTTCAGCCACATATGTACCATTCTTTCATATATATGTGTATAAAAGTATATGTAAGTATATCCAAGTATACATTTAAGTATTTCTATAGAAATATATATAAAGAAGGAGTATACAAAGTTGCATTTGCTTGTGTTTGTTACGCTGCTACCCAAATGACTGAGTGATGAGAACATCAAACAGGCTTCAAACTTGCAGCTGTTCTCACTTCAGTGTTGTGCCTTTGGTTTCTGGAAGCAGTGCGTTGCTCTTGCAGCTTGGTCCTTGACCTTCTGTCCCTTTTGGAGACATGCCATGCAATCTTTGTTTACAGTAACAAGCATGGAAAAAACTGACTTCCTGACAGTAATGCTCAAGTCTAAGTCGAAACCACTGGCAGGTGAAAAAACATCGTTCTTCCACTTTGAACTTTGCAGTGTGTTTCATGTTGAAATGCCCATCGAAAACTGGGCAGCCAACAAAAGGAAACCAGTCCTTTGCCCAAGACCAAGAGTTAACTGCTTTGTCAGCAGTTGCACTGAGAAGCTGGCTGTAATGTGTTTCTAGATGCTTTGCCTTGCCCAGCAAATAATTCATAATCTAAAGAAGAAAAAACCAACCCCCTTCTACTATTGGGTGTCAGGAGGATGGAGCCAGGCTCTTCTCATTGATGGCCAATTATAAGATGAGACAATGTGTACAAGCTGGAACAGAAGGGTTCCCAAAGAAACACAAGGAAAAACTTGTTCCCTGTTGAGGTGAGGGAGCATTGGAAGGGGCCGCCCAGATGGACTGTGGAGTCTCCTTCTCTGGAGACATTCAAACTCCACCTGGACGAGTTCTTGTGTGCCCTAATCTAGGTGGTGCTGCTCTGGCAGCGGGGTGGACTGCATGATCTTTTGAGGTCCCTTCCAACCCTTAAGATTCTGTGATTCTCCCAAGATGGGAAAACACATTAGGATTTGTAGACTGGTTTTGAGAAGAACAGATAGATTGACCAGCTTCCTGGTTCTCTGTCATTTGCTTCACTTTTCCTAGTGTTCCGTGTTCATCAACCCAGATGAACAGACTTTTTGAAAGAAATGAGGGCATTTGCAGGACAAATTTGTGTGTTTAGCCTAATTCTTGAAGCACAGGTTTACTAAAAGCAACGTTTGAGTTTTGGAGTCAAAAATCAAAGTCACGGTGCAAAATGAATTCAATCCTGACAGCTCAGTTCAGGGTCACGTTTCATGTGATGTAAGTTAGGTGATGTGTTTTTTAACAATTAAATATCTCACATAATTATATCCAAAGAGTGTTTGTTTTACACTTCAGGAACTTAGAAGGGAACAATAGAAGAGTTGGGAGTTAAATACAGAGTGGGCTGATGAAGCATTCTGATTTTCCTGCAGGTTGTGTGCTCGGGTGATACGTGTTTTACTGCAACACTTCCAAATCCTCTGTACAAACCTCCTTTGCTTTTTACATCGTTACTATAATTTCAGTGCTCTACATTAACTCACAGCCTTGACCCCTTTTACACTGGCATAGACATGGAGTCATTTGCCTCTGAACCACGAGAAGGGTTTGGCCCCAGGGCAAACTTAAACTGGAGGAAAGGGTTTTTAGTTCAGTCAGAAGAATAATGGGGATGTTAACCTTGGGAAGAGAAAACAATATCTTCTTTTTCAATGTTGATTATCATTTAGTTGCATTTACATCAATGTAGCACATTCTGCTCTGTTGATTTCCCCTATTTCTGCTCCTCTCCAAGATTGCTGCTGAAGTCTTCTTTCTCACACAAACAGTCTGCAGGGATCTGGCAGTACAGGGCTTAAGATATGTAGACTCAGTCTTCTAAAGTGTACTTTAAAAGACATTTTCTAGCACACAGCCATCAAACATGGGTGAATATCGAGAAAATATTACCTAAAATCTTAAACATAGCATTTGTACTCATGCTGGAAACAGAATCTCAGATGTTATTAAGGAGCTGCCCAATACAAGTGAAAGGGGTCAGCCCTATCATCTGGAACAGCTGAAACTCAGGTAGGTTAATGGCAATAAACTGTCCATTGCACATCCCTGGAATGAATATAGGAAACTTTTCAGAGAGTAGTATTTAATAAGCAGTGAATTCAAATCAATTGTGCTGGTTCCAGCTGACTGCAAGGGAAATGTGCAGAACTGTGCTTCGCCAGTTTCTTGTGACAAAGGTCTCTGTACTGGCAATCCAGAAGCAGCACTGCCTTATCTTTTGCATGTGCTTAATAAGGTGATCTACACAGATCTACTGAAAATTACCTGAAGGTGGAACTGTGACTCTTTTTTAACCAGATGGACAACCAAAGTATCCTTTTTGCACGAGGCAGTAGTTAGATCTTTGTTCTAGGTGCTGTACAGAGTAGCGATATCAGGAGATGGCTTTGAAGAAGCCCATCAAGTACCCAAGGAGTTTATCTGTGGTCACACAAAACTCCTTACAGGTTATTTTACCCTGCTGAAGAGCTCTGTATGCCGTGTAGAAACTTCTACTGGGACTTGAACTCTCAGAAAAAGCTGACCTGAGCATCTCTAAGCCCTGGCAGTGTGGCTCTGACCCTGTGGTCACTAAGCATCTACTGGTGTTTTGAGCAAAGCACAGGGCACTTCATGCCCTGGCCAGTAGCCGGCATGGCTTATTGTTTAGCTCCATGTGCAGCTCTGTGGGTTTTTGTTCACTGACACATGTTTGCTTTGGTTGGAGTTCATAAAGTTTGCACGCTTGAGGTTCCCTTTGAGGTTTGGAGTTCAGCAAAACATCAAGTTTTGCCTGACTATTGGGACAAAACCTCAAGCCTAACAATAATGCCTTCTCATCTTCAGATCACCAAGGCAAAGGTCGCTGAAACACAACCCCCAAACCCCAAACCTTGCTGAGAATCGCCAAGCATTCCAGTGAGCCGTGCCATACAGAAGTTAGCACCGTGTTTCTATCAAAACTAGCAGCTCTGCATATTTACCAGCCTGCAGCAAGAGTATTGGTGCCATTCTGCTTCAGTTGAAACTATTCTATTCCTGGCTGTGCAGGGGTGGCAGGTTTTGACTGTGACAAGCAAGAAGCTAAGTTTATTTAAAGCCAATGTCCAGGTACTTGTTTGGCTCAAATTCTGTTACTTCTCTGCAGTGCCTGTGCTGTGTTTAACCAACATGAACTTGGACTTCAGGCAGTGAGACCCAAAAGGGACTTTTCCCAGAGGAAAAAAGCTGTTGTCCTCGAGGCGGATGAGTAGCTTTGCTCTTTTGAGTCCTAACACTCGTCTGGTGTTGGAAGGAATTTAGAACTTGGTCTCTGTAACAGTGCAACTATCTCTGAACCAGATTCCAAAGCTTCATTTTTGAGTGAGACTGAGTTTTGAGTTGTAGCCTCACAGGGGTCCACATTGTAGTGGAGTACTGTACCAGGCAGATAATTAGCCAGAGGTGGAAGTGTGCTGGATCTGGTTGAAAAGCACCTGAAAAATCACGTTGCAGAATTCAGTAGCCTTGAAGGCAGTCATGAGTTACGTGTATTTTGGGCTCCCTCTTTGTTGCTCTAATTCCTCATGTTGATCTAAGATGCTGCTGCAGAGTATTTTGCTCCAAAGCCTTTTCCCTGTAGACAATTGCATGAAATCCACGCTGGTGTAACCCTGAGGTAGCACGGAGCTGCACTAACCTGGGGCAGGATTTATGATCAAATGTTTGAGAAGAGAACTTGAAATGCTGGCACCCAACTGGCACTGGGAAAATTTCTCTTGGTGACTTATCAAGGCAGCACCCCAAAACAAGCCATTTCTCCACATCATTTATCCACATCTTCCAATCTAAAAGCTTTCATGTGAGCTCAGGCAGTAATGATGCCAACCAGAAATTCCTACCCTCAGCTGTTCTGCTGGGACAACTTCCTTCTCCATTCACTGCATGAAGGAGGAGAAAATGTGCTGTGGAGTTTGAGAAAGTCATTTTAGGTGGGTAATTTTAGAGTCTGCCAATGAATTCCTTTGAGAACTAATAGTGTCTAGCAGTACCTATGCTAGAGGAGGGTAGAAAGAGTTAAGACACCTGTGCTGTTACCAAAGAATGTAGTGGGGGGTTTATCTGAAGGGATCTCCGTGTTAGAATTAGATTTTTAAGCTCTGTTTGCATCTCTCTGACAAGGAGCATTACTTCATCAGAGTCTTCTGCATTTCTAAAGAAATTATTGCTGGTCTTTTTCTCTAATCCTTGATTTTTATCTCTCCTCCCACCCCCGTAATTTATATTTAAGGTTACTGTGCATCCCTGGGTCACACTTAAAGGTGCATACATCACGTATCCACACAGGCCCCTTTTATTTTCCCAAGGAGGGAGGTGCAGCACTTCAAGGGGTTACCCAGGGAGGTTATAGAATCTCTGAGGGTGTTCAGGACAAAGTTGCAGCTGACCCAGTGTAATATTGATGATAACCAGGGTGCTCACCGGGTGACCTCTGGAGGACTCTTCCCACCAACAGAGCTGTGATTCCGACTCAGACCAGGTAAATGAGCTACTTGTTAGCAAGTGAGAAAGATCATCAGCTCACAGAGTCAAGAACTCATACAGCTCTGTCTTAGGAACGCATGAGAGTGGATGAGCTGTTCTGAGCCGTGCTATTGTAATTGTTATAGGTTAAGAACAATGGGACTGGTCACTGGGACAGCTCCTCTTGTCTTGGGGTCCAAAGCCTTGAAGATACCTGTTTTTCTGCACCGAGTCCCTGCCTCAGTAACTTTGTCTTTTGGATTGAGTAAATCACAGAATCATAGAGTGTTAAGGGTTGGAAGGGACCTTGAAAGATCATCTAAAGGTTACCCACAGTCTTTATTCTGTGAGAATAAAGCAACACTGGAAGGGGCTGCTCAGATGGGCTGTGGAGTCTCCTTCTCTGGACACATTCCAACCCAGCTGGATGAGTTCCTGTGTGACCTGCTCTAGGTGGTACTGCTCTGGCAGAGGAGTTGCACTGGATGAGCTTTCCAGGTCCCTTCCAGCCCTTGAGATTCTGTGATGCTGTGATTTATTCTCCATATTATCTGGCACAGCATCTGGAAACCATAGAATCATTACGATTGGAATAAGGTCTTCTTTAGGAAAATAGAGCCCAACTGCCAGATACAATATTATACCCATCAGCTGCCGCCCAAGTTTGGATGCACCAGTGTCATTTTCCAGCACAGACTCACCAGTGCTGAAGTGATTAACTGCACAGGTGAAAACGCCCCCGAGTAGCTGCGGCGACCCTGTGTTTTCTGGGGAGGCAGTCCCGCGGCTCTCCCGGCATGCCCGAGGCGAGTGCTACAACTGGATGCTACGTGGAATTTAGGCAACTCCTGGGTGCAGCCCCTTGCAAAGCCCCTTTCCGCTCGGAGCCAATGAGAACAAGCTCCAACTGCCTTGTGCAAATTTTTTACAATCTGCTATTGCGTGAACAGTTGGGAAGGTTGAAGTCGGCACGGGAGAGCCACTCGGGTTTCGCTCCGATTGCGCATCCTCGCGTGAGTGCCGTAGGCATCTCTGTCTCTCTTTCTCTCTCCTGGGGAATTCTGTGCTGGCTCTCCACCCCATAAGTTGGGAGCCGGCACTGGGATGCTGCGCAGAGCAGCCGTGCGGATCCCCGGCAGCCATCTCCCTCCGCTCACACCACGCGGGGTTTCAGAGTTGGGGAGCAGCAACCCACCTAGGGCATACCCAGCTTTTGTGGACAAAGGGGATGGGGGACACTGTGCCACCTGCTCTGTCACGTGAGCGAGTGTCAGGAGTGAGCCAAGCTGCCAGCCCGCTGTTTGTTGGACGATAACTTCCTTGCAGCAGCAATTCCATCCATCACCAAGGTCGGTTTTTTGTTGCTTTTGTTTCTCGAGCGAACCGGTCCTTCGGTTCCATGCTCCTATAGGCAAGATGGTAAAGCAGCCAAGGCTGTTAACTGCTTGGTGCCCTGATGGCGAGCAGCCTCGTGGAGCCGCACGCTGGGATTTCGGGGAGCTGCCAGGGCTGTCCAGATGTTTTCTGTGTTAAACCGTGTGGCACAACACCTCTGCAGGAATTGGCAGGCGGGAGCCTTTGCTTCTTGACTTGGATCGAACGCTTCAGAGCCGGCAACGTCAGGAAAACATCGCCACCGTCCGCAATCCAGACACAGCCCTCGCTTGTCCATACATGAGGGGGGGGAAAAAAAAACCCTCCTGCTCATTTTTACCCCCTGACTGTTTTGTGGGATGATGCATTTGCTAAAATCACGGGTTGTGTGCACACGGCGAGTGCTCCTCCGCTTCTGGCTGTAGCCGCTCGTGAACGTGCGGGGCTGAGGAGTGGGAAAAGGAGTGGTCCTGGCAAACAGCTCATTAAGTCTCCAGTAAATTATTCAGAAGGCAGGTTTTGGATGCAGCTTGCAGGGAACGGTAATGGAGTTGGTTTTTCCGAGCCCGTTCATGTGATGAAGACGTGGAGTATGCTTTTCAGGAATTCAGTGCGATCAGCTTTGAATAACGTAGCCTGGAAGTAATATTGCTGCCATCCAGCTAGTGTCTGTGGAACAGCATTCTCCTGCCTCCTGAGGCTTTGGTGGGGAAGATGGAGAGATAGGCAGAGATTTCATTTTTGGCCTTTCTTTCTCTGCTCTCGTCTTATAAAGGAGAAATTCTTCCTGACCGCTAGAGAGGGGCAGGTTTCGGGAGAGGCTTGTTTCCCCCGCTCCCTCCCTCCCTCCTGAGCAAAACGGTGGGGACCACATCAGCATCCGATTTGGGCGAGTCATGTGGTTTCTCATGTGATGCTGGTCTCCCTGCGCTTTGGAGAGTGAGCCTTTGTGACTCTGCACTCTTGGACAGTAGCATCCAGCAACACAGGAGACTTTGAGGAAGGAGAGGAAAAGAGACACTCCGCTCCGGGAAAAAATAACCCAACCCCAAAGCCCTCAGAAATAAAGTTACAATAATTTGTTAGAGCTGATTGTTTCTCCTCGAACTGTTTTGGCTTTTATTTTTAATTCTGGGTTTTCCCTGTTCTCCGTTCCTGCAGGCACAGAGCTGCACCGTTGGCAAGAAAGCGGGACTGCCCTTCCTCCCGACTCTGGCTCTGCCGCCGCGCCGTTCCCCACAGCCTCCTGCTTCTTTTCCCCTCCCTGTACCTGGGCAGCTGCTGCCGGGGCTGCTGTGGTCTCTCTGCCTCACCCCTCCTTGGCTGACTCGAAACTCGCCCATCTGCACATTGCTAAGGAAGAACAGCGATGGAGACGCGGCTGTTTTTCTGTTGGTTCTGGAAGCGGAGGGTTGCGATACGTGATGATTTTGGGGTTTTCTTTTTTGGGGGGTGGGTGGAACGTGAGGGAGGAGAAAGGAAGGGCTGTTCATCTAGGATGGGGTGGGCAAAAGCTTAAAGAAATATTGTGTAAAGTAATCCAGCGCTCGACAAGCAGCAAGAATCCAGCCTCTGCTGCTCCAGAGGATTAACATGGGGAAGCCACAGCGCTGCAGTCAGGTTTCACCTCAGCATCTGTGCTGGAGATGGATAAAGAAGGTACCGGCCGCATCTGCCTGTGAAGGCAAAGCCATGGGAGCAGCAGAGAGCGAGCGAAGGCAGACGCAGAGGAAGCGGAGCCGCCAAGCGCCGTTTGTCCGTTTCTCCTTGCAGAGGGGATGGGTTGTGGATTGGTAAACAAAGCAAAGTGTGGATGAGACGGGGAATGGAAAGCATAGCTGGAACAGTCTTGATGCTGTCAGGGAGGGAAGTGGTGAGCTGCGTGGCTGCTGCGGTACCCCCGGGGGAAACAGCAGCCACGCACTCTGTGTGTTTGTACCTGTGTGCTTTTGTGTGCGTGTGAGCATAGAGAGACGTGAAGGAGACATGTTTCTGACCAGTTTGCTGGGTCAGACTGGATTGCAGCTTGTGCTTTCAGCTACAGCTCTGCACCCGTTTCCCAGCTGAGGCGGCACTTGGCGAAAGCAGATGTAAAGCAGAATTGCTTTTAAGGACCATGAGAGCAGATCCTTTCCGTTTGACACCTTGGAGCACTGAGTGTCCTGCGCTGTGCCTGAGACGAGCCTGTGGGGTTTCCTTTTCTCCGTCTATACGGTCTTTATAAACACAGCTGGATTCAGTATGGTGAAAAATCCTATCCTGTAAATAGAAATGCGATCAATCCAATCAAAATAAATGCATCCCAGATGACTTCTGGGCCAGCTGGCTACCACAGTCATCAGATGGCTAAATGCTCAACTGAGCATTTATATTCAGTGTTATCTTTATGGATCTTCTTTTGGGGGAGGGGGTTG
>WBNH01001350.1:45652-77147 GCA_013401255.1 Urocolius indicus
GGGGGGGTAGTTGTTCCTTAGAATTTCAAATTCAACCTCTAATTAAAAAGGATGCTTCATCTGTGGAGAAAAGGGAGCTCTTGCATTTGGCAATAGGCTGCTCTGAAATGTCCCTGGCTGTCAGGTTTTTATTGCACGAGGGGAGGAGACTTGTTTTTTAGAGCAGGTCACATATTGAGCTTAGTAGGCAGCTAGGCTTAGCCATGTCCAAACAATGCAGAAAACTGGGGGGAAACAAGTGCTGTACTCGGGTAGCGAGGCTTGACATGGCTTCTAGCAGCTGCCTACCGAGAAAAAGTAGCAGAGTTTCTGCCTTTCCTCTTCCCCCCCACCTTTTTTTTCTTCTTTTCTACAAATCCACAGAGCATAATGTCATCCTCATATGTGCACGAGGGGATTTCCAGATAGTCATGGTGAGCTGCCTCGCGAGATGCCTGTCCGGCCCTTCCTTCCACTGTTACCCAGCCTACAAAGGCAGCCCTGTGCCTCGGATTATATTTAGCCAGCTGTTGGATAACATTCTTGTGCTGGGGGCAAAGGAGTCTTATTACTCCCAAACTGTAGTTTTCTGTTTGCTTAAGGGAAAGAACACCCTCGGTGGTGCAGTGGGCTCTGCAAGAGCGGCGTCGATGCCACTCCTGTACCTTTCTGTGTGTGCGTGCTGTGCTCCTCACCCCGGCAGCAAACAAGGAGGAGGAAGAGAGACTCTTTAACTCACGGCTTCAAAGCTGCAGAGCCGAGCAAAACTGTCAGCAGCTTGTAATCAGGAGCCCACGGTTACGTCAGTGACTGTCTCTCTCCAAGAACAGCGACGTGATGTGTGCCACAAAGCAAAGGGAAGACGGTCGTAACCTGGTTATCAGACACGGGATTGCTAAATGGATTAACGAATCCGCTGTGTTCCTAAGTCAAACGCGGCTGGATTACACGTGCAAGGCTTTGCCGGATTCCGCTGCAGCCGAGTGAATTACCAGCGTGTCAGAGGGCCATGTGTCCACCCAGTGAAAGTGTAAAACACCAAAAAAAAAAAAAAAGCAGCAGATGAGCCTTCTAGAAAATGGGTTTCCCAGCTCCATCCTGCACAGGCAGCTGCGTGTCACGGAGACGAGCTGCACGGAGGTGTTTCAAAGGAAGGGCGTAATTAAACACAAAGCAGGCGTGCCGGAGCTCTCTTCTGGCATCACAGACTTCATACCGAAATACCACCCCAGAGCAAGGCTCGCCTGGGGTCTGGTGTGGTTTATATTAAGGCTTTCTCTGGTAGAGAGTGAGGGGCGGGGGTGTGCAGAGGGCTTCGTGCAGCATCTTGCAGCCACACAGGAGTCCCCAGGGCTGTGGGGAGGAGGGATGCGCATGGCTCGGTGCTCTTAAAGGCACATGCCCAGACCCCCACTGGCAGCTTCCTGACCTCCACCGTTATTTTTAGGTCTGTGCAGGCAGCTCGGGAGTGTTTGAGCAGTGAGATTGCAGGGGGTGTTTTGATCTGCTCCGACTGTCCACGCTGTGGCTGCAGGGTGTTGCTGGCGATTTCATCCGACGCCCTTGTTGCACAGCTGCCGCTGGTTGCTGGATGCCTGGCGTGGGTCCCTGCTCCCAGCAGAAGCTGGTTGTGGTTCATCTCCGTTTGGGTGTCTCTCTAATTCCCTAGGACAGGTAGATTGCTTTATGCAAACAGCAGAGTGAGGTCTGGGGGTTTGGGGGCGGGGTTGGCTTATTTGTTTATTTGTTGGACCGTGACCACAAATTTGTAGGAGGAGGTGACTCTACGGGTTAAACCAATAGCTCTTTGAATGGTGTGTAGCCCAATTTAAATATACTTACTTTAATTAACAGAGGGTTACAAAAGCTACCGTTGTCTGGGGCTATTTGATATCCATCTCGGGCTCAGTGAAGGAGCACAAGCCGCCCCTAATGAGAAGGGGTGGAAGCCGCGGCTCTGTGTCGGTGTCAAACAGCTGGTCATTAATGCAGGCCCCATCTCCAGAGCTCATTGCCCCAGAGGCCCAGGCGTGGCTGCCTGATTAATGCTGCCCTTCCTCGGGCCCTTCCTTCTCTGGGCAGCCACATGCCCCAGCGGGCACTGTGTCATTGTGTCACGGAGGCAGGCGGGGATGGAGGTTACTGTGGGGCAGACCGGGCAGGCGGGACACTGGGGTTACCAGACCGTGGCATTTTTAGAAAGGCAAGCCTGACCTACTTAGAGTTATTCTTGCTGCCTGGCAGCTGCCTGGCGCGGGGCTTCCCCCTCCATAGGCTGCGGCTGTTGCTAAGGGGAATTAGCATGAATTTTTCCACATCCAGCCTCGGTGATTGAACGATAAAAGCTGACTGGAATTAAAGAGATTCGGTTCAGTATTATGCAGATTTATCTCTCCTCTCTCTCTCTCAAATGCATAAAAAGGAGCAGAAGACAGTTTGTTTCCATTTATTTTTTGACCTATTTTTTTCCCCCTGTTCCAGGGGAGGGCAGGAGCGCTGTGAATTTTCGATCGTCATGTACTATTTAAGCTGTTGAAATGATAAGGCAGCAGGCACACATCTTTAATGCATGGGAGATTCAAATGCTCTGTCTTTGGAAGGGAGTGAAATGGATGTATTTCATGTTCTGGTCAGACCGTCGCCTCCTTCTATTTGAAGCTGTGTCAGATTCTTTCATCTGGGGAGGGGAAACATACATAACGTTGCTCTTGGCTATTTTTAGCTATCTGTACTTCACAAAATTAGTCCTGTGTTTATGTTGGTGGGTGGAATGAATCCCCAGACTACATCTGCTGGGGTATGCTGCAGTGTTGTGTGTCATCTTCATCTGGAAAGGTGTTTACGTACTACAGAGGTACCAGCAGTGCATCCCCGTGGGAGCAGGGAGACGATGCCTGGCCTGTAATCCCATCCATTACAGAACCTCTTCTGGCTTTTGGAGTATCTCAGGCTTTGGTTTCGAGTTGCATTCTGTAGATGGGCCCTATTTTATTTGCCTGCAGCCGCCTAAAATAGTGTTATCTTTTCAGAGAACTCCGTGTTCCCTTGGGAAGCAAATAAAAACAATGCCGAGTGAAGAAACCTTTGATGTAATTATGAATATTTCCTTTGTTGTTATCACTAATTACAGATGATCTTTGTTTCAACCACAATTCCCTTCCGTGTGATCCTTTACCATGCAAAGAATTTGCAACGTGGTCACACTTACGATTCAAAATGAGTTTTTCACGGCAAAGCGTTGCGGTGTCGCGCTCCAAGGTTTGGGAATTCACCAAGCAAGAGGCTGTTGGGGATGGGGGAGAGGGATGGAAAAGTCCTCAGGAGTGCACAATGCAGAAATGAGGCTGGGTGCTGAAAGCAGTGAGATCGTTTGTGTCTGAAACTGTTTCGTTTAAAGTGCTTGGATGAAAGACAGAGCCTTCAGAGGGCCAGAAGACTCTGGCCACAGCGCTCCTGCCTCTGGAGTCTCTTGGGAAGGTAGGAAGAAGAAGCAACTGGACATGGAGACGTGCATTTGAATGGGTTTTGTGGCTGAGGCAAAGCATTCTGTTCCTGCAGATCTGAATTTCCTAGGTATCCTTTCTGGCCTTGATTCGTTGCTGAAACTCACACCGCTTCCTTCTCTGTGCCTTCCTGATGTTCCCACACAGTGATGGTGTTGTGGAGAAGTCAAAGTGAAGAGAGGCACCAGCGGATGCCCAGCCATTGTGTTCGTGGCTGTCCCTAGAGGTGGCTCCAGGTTTGGTCCCACTTCTCTTGACCAAAGCATCATCTCCCAATCCTGTAAAGCTGTAGCTTCCCAGCTGGGCTGTGGTTTTCCCTTCCAAACATAGCTCTGTGTCGTGTTGTATGCTGAGCTGCCCCTCAGTTGCTTTCACTGGGATGAAGCCATGGAAAAGCGATGGCCGGAGCGTGGCCAGATTCAGCTTGTCCCAGTGGCTCCTCAGTGGCTGGTACCCAGGTGGGCAGCCTCTCTCCTAACAGAAAGGAAGAGCTGCCATGGAAATCAGTCCCTTAGGATAAAAAGAAATAAGACCCCGACTTTGCTTTCAGGGTGCTGGGCAACAGCCAGCTTTTGCGTGCAATTGTCTGCAGAGGTTCTTGCCCTCGCTGGTTGCAGCCGGTTGTGGCTTCATCCAGTTCACTTGGGATATTAACTCAGGCTCCAGCAAATCAAAATGAGCGTGTAACGTTGTGTGAGTTTCACCTGTGGAGAAGAGTTGTGCCTCTAATGTTTGGGATTTCAATGCAGTGAAGGTGTGAAGCAAACACCAAACTGCACGGTTTAACAAGCCACCAAGAGACATACGAACTACAAGAGATGCAGTGCTCCAGAGGTCGCATTCAACACTGGGTTACTCTTCTGAAAGTCTCTTGAATGGGAGTTATTCCAAACAAAGGGATGTGTGAATAATCTGATGATGACGCTTTAAGTAACTATAAGCAACAGTAACAGACTGGGTGAGACAAACCCAAACTCTGAGCTCCATGTGTGTATAATGCATGAGAAACAGAATACCAGAGGAGTTACAAATGTATGCATGTGTTGAAAATACTGTCAATTGTGCACATTCCTCCCAAGAAAACGCGTTAATCATTTTCTGATGATCTCCTCTGAGGTTCCTATTGTTGCAACAGCTTACACCTCCTACCTCGAAGTTGCTTACCTGCGAAAGATTGTGTTGTGTTGTTCAGCATTCTTGTACGGTGACCTCTCCTGTGAGCTATGAAAGATCTATTATGCTGAGTTTCATGCTCCAGGGTGGCTCAGTGAGTGCTGATTTACTGGTAGCATATGCAGGCAACGAGGCTTTGAGGTTTGTTTTTTTTTTTTTTTCCCAGCAGAAGACTCTGAATCCTGCCTCCCTTTGCAGCTGTGAGGTGGCTGCGCTGCTCGGGGTTTTCCTGCCCTCGGAGTCCTGGCTGCTCGGGGATTTGTGCTCTCATTGCAACTTCCTGCGAATGATCAGAGGATGCAGGATGGAGAGCAACACATCTAGATGGGTTACAGCCACGAGGAGTGAGTTGTCTCCCAGGCTTCACCTCCTGCCAGGGCCCTAAAGATCAGTCCTTTTGTGCCAAGTGTGTTTCAGTTCTGATTCCAAACCCGAGGTGTGAGGAGGTGTGTTGTGTTTCTCAGAGGACGGGCAGTTGGCACGTTCCTTTTATTGCAATGCAGTAGGGAATACAAATGGTTTACAAATTAAAGTAATCCTTACAGGATTTTTTTTTTCCTGTGATCCCTTAACACAGAAACAAATCCTGTAAGATGGGCCTGTCATCCTGAAGCTGTGTGGTTGTGACTCCCACATTGAAGCCTTTTCCTGCATCCATGACTGAGTGAGTCCATACACCCAGAAATGTGGTGCACGGGTGTGTGAATGGGGATATGAGATACAACCATAACCTTATCAATCATTTGATGTTATCAATGCTTCTCAGTCCCTAAAGGGTGGGTGTGGAGAGGATGGGGCCAGTTTTTGTTGTGTGGTGGCTGGTGACAGGACGAGGAGTAAAGGGCACAGACTGGCACACAGGCAGTACCCCTGGCACGGGAGGAGAAACTCCTTTGGTGCTGAGATGAGGGAGCCTTGGCCAGGCTGCTCAGGGAGAGTGTGGAGGCTCCTTCTTGGGAGGTTTCCAAACTGTCCTGGACCCACTCCTGTGCCCCTGAGCGAGGGGAACCTGCTTTAGCAAGGGGTTGAGCTGGAGCAGCTCTGCAGGGCCCTTCCAGCCCCCACCATCCTGGGATTCTGTGATAACACAGAAATACAACTCTAAGCATGTAGTATGTCACCACAGTTTCCCTGGGGTAGTACAAATCCCTGTGCTTCTGGATGTGTGATGCTGATTTGTGTATGACAAGAAGAGTCTTGTCTCAAAATTAATACAGTTCTGATGCGTAATGGAACCTTTGTGCCAGTGCTGTCATCCCACCCACCACCAGCAACCACCAAAGAATCCCTTCCAACCTCTACCATTCCATGTCCCCTTCCTCTTTGCTCTCACACACCCTTTGCCTGCTTTGTCTGAAGTTACCTTACTCCACGGGTCTACAACTAGGACAAGAACCCCTTCCTCTGTTCATCCCCCAGCTTCAGTTCTGCACAAGCCCCACGTAGCTGACATCATGGGCTGTCATACCTGTTGTGTGCAAAGGTTTTTGGTTCTTCTTGCTGTTGAGCCATAAGGACTTAACCCACGTGCTGGTTGTTCTGGGGGCTGGCATTACGTCTGGATTCTAGACGGTGCCCACGCCTTCCTGATAGCCCCTAGAACATAGATTGTGTTCAAGCACTCGCATACATGTTTCTTTTTCAGCCATGATGAAATGGCTTTTTGTCACTCCTTGATCCTGTGTCAAAGGGTGGAAAAATGCAGGCTTTTGACTTGGTGAGCTGGATGGACATCAGAGATTCTTCTCTTTCTTTGGGTCCCACAGCCCTGCTTTGAAATGTCTTTTTAAAGAGATGAAAAAAGGTGTAGTTGTAGTTTTAAAACCGTGAACTTTGTGCAGTTCTGCTTTTTATTCTGAGGTCCAGGTTGAGATAATATACAGAAGTAACAAAAAAAACCTGCCATGGTTGTCTTCTATTTTATTGTTTCCTGACTTTCCTCCCACCTTTAAATTTGTTTTTGGGGGGTCTGGAAGGAAGAACACGTCGCAAAAGCCCAGGGTACCGATGTGTGAAATTGAAGGAGCTGCTCATTCTCCTGATCCAGACACTGTGCCCTTTGACGGGGTCAGCATAAAAAGGATCACAGTGGAAAACACACACCTAGAGTATGAAAAATTCCTTAAATTCAGGGTGTGCTCACCCCAAGTGCCATTTCTACAGCATGGAAAGCATTAAACCTGATCCGGGCGAAATGCGAGGTGCCCCCAGCCAGCGAGATGCCGATCTCTCTAATCCGCACAAGCATCAGAAAAATCTGAAACACGTGAGAGTTCAAAAGCTGCAAAGCCATCGCACCGCTTCTTAGTCGTTTCTCAGAGCTTGTAACTTCTTCTGTTGAGCTGTGAAAGGACTTTTTCTCTCCTAAGAAATGGGTCAGTTGCTGATAACGTTGTTGAAGCTGAAAATGAGCTTGGCTCGGTTGTATCTGCTGGGAGATACTCTCTCTCGGTTCGTTTTAGAGCATTAATGTGGCAGTTCAGCAGCTGGTAACTTGCACCTTTTCAGCAGTTGCTGTTAGGGAAAGGGAAAAGGGCAAGACTGAGGACACTTCTTACTTTCACAGTAGGCTGGGAGCTAATTTTAATGGCTGGCTCTGCATTTGCATCATTACTTTTTGACTGCATGTATACCAATTAAAAACCCCAAACCCCAAGCAACACAACAGAACCAAAGCAAACACGGCAGCTCGTTTCTCTTTCAACTTAACTGTACAGCCCTGAAGTGCACCAAGAGGGTGTTTGCAAAGCTGGCAACAGAAAGGATTTTGATCTGTCTTCTTCCCTCTACGGGAGTATTAGCTTGGTTTGCATCTGCCATTGTAGTCTTGGACTTATCTTTGATACCTTTGGCCTCGCTGTGGTAAATTGTAGCAGCCCCTGAGTTTTCAGAAAGTTGTCTCTGGCTGGGATATGAGTCATGCTTGAGGCTGTTTGATCAAATGAAGGGCTTTTGAGATAAAGTTTTGGGGGGAGGGGGGGAGGTATCCCATCTGTCTGGTGGTTTTGTTCTGGGAGCTGCCAGGGATGTTGGGTTACACTGCTGTTTGAAACAATAATAGATCTTAATATATAGGGTAACAGGCTGCTTAAGGGCAGGAGGAATAAAAAGTTTCCTATTGATTTGCCATTTGCCAGTCAGCCACAGATTTTGCTCAGTGAGAGGATAATACAGTGACAAGAACCAGTTGGAGCTGGTGATAGGCAACTGCAGAATCTTGACAGAGAGACTTTTCAAGTCCCCTCCCCATAAAAAATGTCTCCTGCATTTAAAAAGACAAGGAGAGGCCTGTTTTCCACATGAAAATACTTGGCAACTTGGCTTTTGTTGACTTGCCAAAAGATGTATCAGAAGAGCTGAGGTAATCCACTAATTTCTGAGGTGGTGAAGCAGAAAAGTGCAAGTGTTCTGTGGGCTAGAGATGGGGGGGATGGCAGGAGCGGAGGGGGAATGTCTCTGGAGGAGGCTGTGTTCTCTAGCAGCGCTCATCATTTAGAGTTATAAAGACTAAAGAGAGCAAATGTCTCGAACCTGTGCCAAGACGTGAAGAGTTTAAAGGTAAACATTAGATAAGGATTAGCTGGAGTCGCTCTGTCCTCTGCTGCCAATGCCCCACAACACAACAAAGGGCTATTGATCAAAAAGGGCATGTAGAAGAGGGCAGGGTCTGAGGAAACTGAAGCTGAAACAGAAAAGGAGCCCGAATGAGATGAATGCAAAAATAGTAACGCAGAGATGAACGGAGTTCTGTACATCAGGCATTCCTCACGTGCACCCTTTGATTGGTCTGTGCACATACAGAGAGTATCTGCAATTTCTGCAATTGCCTTGGTGTGTACAGTGACATCCCCCCTGTATTCTTCAGAGCTTGAAATGGAGACTCAGTGGTGGTTATGTGTGTCCCTCTTAAGTGGGAAAAGAGGCAAAAGAAAAGATGGTGCTCTGCTTGGGTTTTCCATGTGGGCTGTTCTGCTCTCCACCTACTCCACAACTCTGCAGCGGCTCACAGGCGTGATGATAGCCGGTGGCTACTGACCTGTTACTCTGGTATTTAGGCCTTCGCATGGTAGCAGCAGCTGCTAAGGGATATGATACAAACAACATGATATTATCTTGATCCTCCTGACCAAAAAAGTTGGTTCCTTCCTCTCAGAGGTTATGTGAGAAAGGGGAACAATTCTTTCTAGGCTGGGATCCATGAGTTGTCAGCCTCTCGTTTCCTGAAAAAAAAGAGTAATAAAGGGCAATTTGCTCATGTGAGGCTGCTGTGAAAAGTTTGCAAAATGCAGAGATTCCAGTGTGGTCTGCAGACGACAATCTGCCAAGTGTGTTTGTGTTTTGGGGGCAAGAGGAAAAAGGGCATTCCCTGTGAATGACAAGTGCCAGTCTCATAATGTCATGTTACCATCGCGGATGAATAAAGAAAAAGGCCCTTTATGTTATCTCTAACTAGAAAGAAACGTAACAAAGAAATACACTGTGTTGTTAGGGAGAGAAAGGATAGACTTGTGGTTAGTGCACAGGAGATGTTGGTTCAAATTTCTGGCTGTGCAAGAGAGGTTTTCTTCTTGCCTCTGTGACTGTGGGCGGCTCATGTCCTGCCCCGCTTGAGAACGGCAGCAGCGATGGATGCCTGAGCCGCCACAGCTGCTGGGTGGGCAAGAAGACCTTCTGAAACATCTGCAATGAAAGTAGGAACTTCAGGACTTGGAGCCTTTTTGATGTTTGGGTTTTTTTAATCTTTTTTTTTTCTCTCTTTTTCCCCCTCCTTTCTTGGTTTTTTCTTCCTTTTTTTCTATGAAAGTCTGGCTCCGATGCTGGTTATTGAGCATTTGAGATTCTGATCCTTGACCTCCCTTGGGATTCTGACTCTTAGTCATCCGAAGAAATGGATTCTCAGCTGAAAATGGGTTTAACAATGCATCCTTTATCTCCCTGTGTGCCAGTTTTGTCTTTCTAGACACTGATGCTTTGGGGGGAGGGACTGCCTTCTTCAATATACAGATATTTGACCTTAATTATTGAGAGGGATAGGGAGAAATAATGAGTTTAGACATCAATCTGATGAAAAGGAACACATAAATGATGGTAAGAGCCATGACTCTGAATAAGTAATGAACTCCATTCAATAGTATTAAGACTGGTTTTGCTCATCGTAGAAGGAGAAGACGGTTTGGTTCAGAGTCAGGATTTCTTCAAGACTTGGGAATGTTGAGCTCCAGGCTTGTGGGTTAAACACATTTCTACCCAGAGTGAGATTAGAGATTGTGCTGAAGTATGTTTTCAATTATATTCTATAGGAAAAGTAATGCTGAAATTCATCTTGTCACAGTGCTTCAAAGCCTGGGCTTTTCCTCTCTCCGAGTCCTTGGACAAACGCAGGATGTGTTGAGGCAAAACTGTTTCCAATTAACTTGATGCATTTTGCTCTTTAATGTTGCAGGGATCCAAGTTTAAGTTAAAAGACAAAATTCTGCAGCCAGAGTTCAGAAGGATGATTGAGATAAAATTGCCTGGAAAGCAATGACTTGCCCAAATTTCTGTGGCCGCACCACGGCGGCTCCTCAGATAGCTCAGGGTATGAGCTATGGCTATGAGTTCACTGAAACTCTGCTGACTAACCTCGACTGGGGACCCAGCACTTTCCTGTGTCAGGTCACTGAATATGTAGACCTTGAAGAATGTGGGTTAAGAGAAAGACAAGTCCAGTAGTGGGTTTTTTTTCTGTAACTCAGGATGTTGCTTAGGTGTGAGCATTGATCAAGAGTTTTCTAGCTGGTTGTAACTGTGAATCTACTTACAGTTGGTTCTCTTAAAACCAGATAGAACTTACTTTGGTGCTGTTCAAAGAGAAAAAGCTGGCCCCTGAAAGTGTAAGAAGGTATTTAACAGCATTAAGCCACACTGTGACTCACAGAGGTATCCTCCTTCAGAGGTTTTCCTTGAACAGACAGCTCAAACCTCTCTTCCATCTCAACTTCTCCAGTATTTTAATCTCAAGATGTTTTCAATAAAGCTCCTGGACTCAGAAGATGCTGGAATTCCATCACATTTGGTGTATGCACTGTGGGATAGTTGTTCTGTTTCAGGGTGATATTTGGTTGTAGTACCCATTACATCGCTTATCCATTACCCATCCCTTGTCTGTGTTTATAGTGTTATCAGGATTCTCTTTTCATAGAAAGAGGGTACGCTCTTCTCTCAGAAAATCCAAGAAAAATAACCACAGTGTGACATGGATCCCCTTAGAGCTGGGGGTAATGTACTGAATGTCCCTTTACTGAGGGGTAAAAAAGGGACATTTATTTTGCTTTGGAAAAATGTGGAATATCAGATCTTCTCCTGGAAATTTGGGCTGTGATTACTTCTGTCCCAGCAGGGCACAAATTTTATGTGCTGTGTAGAACCGTATCCTGGTCACCACTTTTACATTAATGATGGACTGGCTGAGTGGGTGCCATCCACGTTCTAAACCATGGCAAAGAGATTTCAGTGAGATGTCAAGCTGAGGCTGCCCATCAAATGGGCAGATTTAAACAAAAACACAAAGAGAAAGTTAAACATTTAATGTCAGAGCAGCAAAATCATTTTCCACGAAGGAACAGGTGCCCAACTTAAAAGAATGAATAAATCTTCTAAAGCAGCGAGTCTAGGACAGTTTTATTTAAAGTTTAACACACATTCAGGAGTTTAACTGACTTGCTTCTGAGAATATATTCTGAGATGATTGTGTTGCTCCTGTCAGTGTGTGAGTTTGCTCCAGGAAAAGGGCTAAATGGCTTTCACAACGAACTACATGTGCTGCCCAATAGATGTTTCATGGAAGAGTGCAATGTGTCTGAGTCATGATTTGTTTTCTTCAGTCCTTTCCATTTATTGAGAGGCAAAATCAGAGCTGCTTTTGTCCAAAGAGCATCAGTGTTTTTATGCCTGGCAAAGATGACTGGTGATGTGACTCAGCTTTTACGGCTGACCCAGATCTTACCATAGTGGACGTGATCTCAAGAGTCATAGTGGAGACATTTGAATTGCTTCAGTTTTGTGTGAGCAAGCCTAGATGCAGGCAGATTATACCCCAGCAAGCACATCCCTTGTAGTCACAACTGCTGGCCTGTATTGACACACGGGTTGAGAGAGTTTAAGCTTTTTGGGCTTTGAGTAAATAGGACACATCAGTCAGTGGTACAGACAAGACAGTGAAGTTACGGATTTTACAGTGGCTTAACTTGAAGGAGACTATTTCCAGCAGCAATTGATATATGTTTCCAAAAGGATAAAACACAGCCAGGGCATTACCTGGTCTGGTTTTTGACTGAAGGACGGCACATTGAACCATCTCTATTTGACTGGCATCATACACCTGCTTGTTGCTGCTCGTGGTACCTACCTCATCTCAAACAGACTGAAAAGTATGTCTGCTGAGACAAAAGCACCCTTGCATGGATATTTTAAAAGTGTGAGTGTAAGGCCCAACTCTGAAGATTGCCTGATGACTCTGGCTTCAGCCAGCCAACACTCTGTTCCCTCAGTGAGCTGTTCAGCTTCCTAAAGTTACACATGTACCAAGAAACCTTTGATGGGTCAGAGATTGGATTACTTTCCTTCCTCTTTGTCATCCTTTCTTTCTTCCCTTCCCCTCCCCATCCTTTGTCTGGCTTTCCAAAGAATGTAGATGGATTTCTGCTCTGGCAGGGGGGTTGGCATGGATGATCTTTCAAAGTCCCTCTCCCCAACTCTTAAGATTCTGTGATGGTTTTTTTACCCCCTAAGCCTAGCCCTGAGTCGATGGTGGACAGAGAATTTCAGTGTGGCACTGTTGTGCACTGCTCAGATTTTTGCATACTTTTTTTCCAACAAATAACAGTGCTGCTGTCAGTTTTCAATCCTTCAAGCTATAGCCGTGCAGAGAGTAACACCTCAAGCTTTTAAGGTGCTCAAATAGTTGTGTTAATGTGACAATATATAAAAGATTACTCTACTGGATCAAAAAATGAGTTAGGGCTGCATCTGCATTGAAAGCACTGAGAAGAGATCTACCAGTGCCTCGGAGCTTTCAGTGGAGTGTTTACAGGAATTGGTGAATGAGTTTGTGTGGAAATCATTGACTGGCACTGGAGAGCAGAAGCTGGGCAAAGGTAACAGCAAATCCTCTCAGCAAAGGGTATCTGCTGCCTGTCAGTTGCCCTACTTTTTAGAGTGCAAAACCACTCAGCGGCTTGCTGAGTGTCAGTGGCTCAGAGAGTTGGGGAAATTAGCCTCTGGTTGTGAGAATAATGAGATTCCATTTGGGGAACATTCAAACTTTTAATACTTTAAATATTTGAGTGAAGGAGAAGTGGTTTCTTTTCATTACAGTATTTGAAGGGCTAGAGGGTATTTTCTCTCTCTGGTTTTAATGCCTAATTCTCCTCAGAAGATCTTGGCACACATGCTGCTTTATAAAGGCCACCTTTTGTGGTCCTTCCTGAAGCACCTCCCTCTATGTTCCTCTTCCCTCCCTGTAAGTGGGTCAATAAAAACCGGCACGGTGAGAGCAATGGCTCCAAATGGAGAAACAGATACCACCTCCAAACGTCCCCAAAGCACACATCTCACTTCACAGCCCTCCTCTTTATCATAGAATCATAGAATGGTAGGGTTGGAAGGGACCTCTGGAGATCATTCAGTCCAACCCCCCTGCAGAAGCAGGTTCACCTAGATCAGGTTGCACAGGAACGTGTCCAGGCGGGTCTTGAAGACCTTCAAGGAAGGAGCCTCCACACCCTCCCTGGGCAGCCTGTTCCACTGCTCCCTCACCCTCACAGTGAAAGGTAAGTTTTCAGGCAGGCTTGAGAACATCAGAAGAGTAAAACCAGGATAGTTTAAAAATAAAAGTCATAAAACCCTCCCACTGTTTCCTCTGGAAGGTCTCTGACGTTTCCTGTCTGTAGAGGGGCCGCTTTTGCAGCACTCTTTATTTTTATCTTAGATATTCTTTTCCTCTTTTGTCCTTCTAAGCTGAGTTTATAGGAGGTCCCTTTTTTCTTTTCTGCACCCCAAAACCAATACAGATGATAATTCACATGTTCTTTGATTGCACTTTCCAGTACTTCATTGATTCTTCAATGCTGTGTTGGAATGGACCGCGACCCCTTCCCTGTATACTCCGGAGGACATGTGTCAGGACATACATATTAATTAGCCAGAGTGGTGTAGGCAGTTTTCTCCAACCCCACCAGGGCCAGTTAGTCATCCAGACATTACATCATAAAGGTTCATAAGTTGGAAAGGGTGTTCTCAATCATTTGTGCTCAGCGAAAGAGGTTTCAAAGGTACAAATGGAAATGAGATCTCCTGAAGTTCGGAATGGGATCATTCCCTTTGGAAGTAACACAAACTACTACGGTTAGTGATTTAACAGAGAAAAGGCTCATATGCATGTGGAGAAACATGGATATGTATGCATCTGTGTCTGGCTGTTTCCTAGGAGTTGCTTTAGGCTTGAACAAACCTGGCTGCTAGCGAGAGCTCCCCTGTGTTTGGTGAGACATTGCATGGCCACAAAGGCTGGTCAGTGCAGCTAAGAGAGCATCACCCTCCAGTGACCACAAAAGAGCTCAGCTTCCCTGTGAATTGTGGAGGCAGAACAGCTGCATCCATTTAAGTGTCAGTGAGGCTATAAAACCCAGAGCACAATGCATTGCAAGGGAGAAGGGATGAAGCAACACCTGGAGGCATCACATCCACTGGGACAAAGTGAGGGATCCTGAAGGAAATATGGAGAACTGTGAAACACGCTTACAGCCCTGAAAAAGAGTCTGAATGAGCTTTTAGAAGAATCTGATATAAACAGCAGAGGAAAATTTGAAAACTGGGCCCTAGGTATGGAGAGTCCCTTGAAGAAAAGGATGAGGGAGGAGAGATGAGCTGGGTAAACATGATGTGGTTCTGAGAGTCTGTGATGCTTCCAGGAAATCCCATAAAATCTTGTACTTACTTCTGTCAAAGACTGAGGTTGCTATTTCATAGCTGTACTTTAACATAACCTGCTTTGGATTTATGGAAGGTGTTCAATTTTCTGTTCTGAACTTTTCCCTGAGCTTCCTGCCTAAAATTTTAGGTTCAGTATTCTCTCCAGAGTCAGGTAATTTCATTTCACTGTGCTCTTCATGCATAGAGCAAGCAACAATGGCTGGACTGCTAGAGCATCACTGTTAGCTCAGCAACGACACTCATTCACCCCAAACCCTCCCTTTTGCAAAGTCTGAAAGCGTCGCATTAATTGCTTCTGCATCTGTGCTGCTGTCGCCTTCCCTCTTGCGCGGGGCAACGACACTTTCTCAACAGCAAAGCAAGCCCTGTGAAGGGTTTTGAGTGGAGTTTTGCCTCAGTTTAATACTTTTGACTTGAAATTAAAGGGTGATTCTTGAGTCAAAATTCTTCTTTGGAAGAAAAGGTGAAGATCCCATTCAGAAGCTGGTAAGGCAGATTGACTTCATGATGAAACTGCTCGTGTTCTGCACCTGATGGCAGAAATATACCTGAGCAATGCTTTCAAATGTCTCCAGTCATCTTAATTTCTGTAGATCAAAGCAAGCTTCTCCAATGGTCCTAGGTTTAAGAGCAATTAGATGATTTTTTTCTCTGTTTGGTGAAAGAGATATACTTATTTCTTGAGGCTGAATGTCAGTAATGAAGTGTGGGGATGAAATGTGCTCTTAACTTCTGTCTCACTGAAGGCAAGTTGGTGTTTTTAGCAGAAAACTTGATTGTTATTAGCAGAACCTTCTAGGAGAGGCCATGCTATTTGTAACATTGAGACAAATTCCCTTCTGACTGTCTCCTTGACAGTCTTCCATGAAAGGCTTATGAAAGGTTAAAGGTTTCTTTTCTAACTTAGAAGCCATTTGCAGGACTGCAACCTGAATTATTTGAAATATTAGAGCCCTCACTAACCTGCTGTTTTTTAAAAGTGGGTGCAGTTTACACCCTTTTGCAAGAGCCTGCAGGATAGTGGCAGAGGTGGGGCAGGCCAGTGAGAGGAAGCAACCATTCATAGAAGGTGCTGAATGCTAGGGAGGCAAGAGGAGCTCCCATTATGAACAATTCTGCTTCTCTTAGTTTCCTGTCTCCATCCCCCAGTGCCTGTATTATTCTGTAGGGCATCCTAGTACTGCTTTAGATAAGAGTAAGACTTCCCAAGGTGTTTGTTCTTCATCCAGATTGACATGCAGAGTTGCTGGATGGATGGCTAAAGGTAAGCCAACAGCAATGCTATTTTCAGTGCTTCTTCAATTTGTCCTGCCTGGCTCTCTCCATTTGGTCTTTGCAAACAGTGACATGCTATTTAGAAATGCATTCGAAGCAACTGTGATTTGACTGCAAATATTGTCTGATGAATCAGTTCTGGATGTAAAGGGGAGAGGTAACCTGTGGAGCCTTGTTCTAGTCTGTTGTATCCAATTGTGGCTTTATCAATGAAGCAAATGCTCATGAAGCATTCACGAGCTTTAGGGAAAGCTGTGCTGTATGTGTGTAGCTAGAAGGATTACTGTTAGGTGCTCAGACATTATGGGTCATAATATCACTCTTTCAAAGTCCAGGTTGGATTCTTTGCTGCTTAGATTAATCTTGGAATAAGGGCACTGGGAAAAAAAAAAAAACAACCCACAATACTTTGTTGTACAAGAATCCTGAAGTAATATCATCCCATCCCTTCAAATGTCAGAGAAAAATGTTTTCTCTCTTTTTTTTCCTTCCCTAAATAACTTCTATCTTCATGGGAACTCTGAAGTTTGGTCTTTTAATCACCTCACAATGTGTAGAGCTGATGGGTAGGGGTCTAGAATGTTTCCCCATCCCCACAGGCATTTTCGCAGTGCAGCTGTTGATCATGTGAACATATTCACGTTTCCTTCACAGCTGACACCCTGCAAATGTTTGGCGTGCCTGGAGATGGTAAACGTGTTCAGAGCAAAAGGAGCTTTCTCCTTGCAGGGATGGTGTGTCAATTTTCTAAGAGATGAGGGGATTTGAAGTGAAAATAAGGATTTCTTCACTTGCATAAAGCCAGTTCAGACCCTCAGTGAATGAGAGGAAAGTGTGTAGTGCTGGGGTGTGGATCTGCGAATCCAGACATCGAGGAGACACATCATTCTCTTTATTCCCTTAAAAGTAAAGGGTTTGAGAGCAGCAAAGCCAAAGGTTGCACAGGGTTCAGGTTTTCAGCTTGCCTCACCTCACTTTGTTGCAAGCGATTTTCCTTAGCTGCCTGCTCCAAACACTCTCCGGCTCTGAAATTTATTAAAATGTTGACAGCTGTCAGACTAGGGGTGTGCTGAGAATGCTGCCTATCACACTGACCAACTGTGTCACTGCTGCTTTGTTCTTCCATCTGTCTGTGTTTTTCCATTTGTCATTTTTTTGTGTCCCTCTCACACACTGTAAGTGCCTTCAAGACAAGTAACGTTTTGCACCTACACCGTTGCTCCTGATGCGTGGCACCCACTTGTGCTTCCTTCCCTTTTTGTGCTGTTCCCTCTTCTAGCTGAAACAACTCCTACCAGGTGAAAAAAAAAGAAAAGAAGACCAATCCCTTGTTATACCAAGTGCAGAAAATCTCACATGAATGCAATTATGATTTTGACAAGAGCCTAAAGTGTTTAAAGAAGGCTCTCCAAGGCATTAACTTCTGTCAGTGCTTGCTGCTGTGCTAAAGCAAAGCTCATGCTTTTATGCAGGGATTGAATAATCCAGTCAACTAATTAACTGTGCATTCTGTCATTTTCTTGAACCCTTTCATTTGAGAGCGCGTGAACGTTTCCCTCTGTAACCCAGTGAACCCAGTGTAAGGCAGCGAATTGTCATTTCAGCTAATCTAACCACATTCTTTTCTCTCTTTAGGAAATAATAAGGCTACAAGGACACATTTATTGCATAACAAATTAGTCAGGTCTTTTGTGTTCGGTGGAGCTTGTTTAAACAAAAGATCTGAGAAAGGAATAAATACGTGGGGATGAGTAAAATAATGCACGCTGGCTATAGGTGGCATATCTAATTCTAATGTTAATGGCCTCCATACCTACAGGTAGACATGTATGCTTCGGTATTGCACCTTGCATAAGTCACCTGATTGAGCCTGTCAGGCTCATATTGCCAGCAAAGTGCACAGGTGTGTTTAAGGTTAACCCACAATCTTCTCCTCTCGTAGTGCACTCTGCGCAACTGCCTCTGAACTGCTGATCTTTCTCAGCTTATTTTCAACAGGAAGGATCCTGTCTACTGTTGGCTTTCAGCTTGCCCACTGCCTCACTGAAGTCCATCCTTCCTGGTGCTTCTCACATCATCTGCCTCCTTCAATCATGAAGATGGGTCATCTTTTGTACTACTGCTCTGTGGATGAATGCTTATTCTCTCCCAGTGAGGCTATTAAAGACAAGGTGAGACTTAATATCTGGGAACAGTATATTCTAGAGTCACATAAGATGCACAGATAGATGGATTGCCTCTCTAGAGGATGTCTTGTCTTGGAAACACTTGGCATTTCAACTAGTATTTCCCAGTTTCCTAGATGTAATTCTGTTCGTCAGATATACCACGGCAGAGACTGGCCAGTTTGCTGTAGCCCCCTCAAGCTATGGGGAAATGGATTTCTACTCTTTGTGGACTTCTAGGCTTGTGTCTGCATGAGATGAGCTGCACTGTGCATCACTGTCTTCACCTTCACATCTGGGCTGGTTACCTTCACCTCCCTCTGTTCCTAGCCCTAAGGCACATGTTCTCGCATATCCACGTGCGTTCTGTCATGTCTCATTCTTTGGCTGAGTAGAAGCCGTGTTTGGAAGATGGGAAATGAAGGGCTGGATTAAATTCTGTAGATATGCAGGGAGGAGGCACTCTTCATGCAGATTTTTTCCCCCTTCCTGCATCCAGACAGTGGTTGTAGGAGGCAACTGCCTTGATATTTCCCATCTTTCTTTTGTGGAAACCAGGCTGGGCTCTGTGCAAATCTGTGTTTCTACATCACTTCTTGTATGCAGTACCACATTCAGCTTCAGCTGATAGGAAGGCCAGCAGGTTCTGTCTGCCACAGCAACGTATATCCAGGGCCTCAGCAACAGGACACCACAAAGCAGCTTGGATGGACTTTCATTTGGGTACTGCAAAATCAGCATCACTGGAAGAGGTGGGAGGGCCTTTGGATCTAAAACTTCTCTGACTTCGTTCAGGGGATTCTGTGGTAAGAATTTGCTGCTCTCGGGAAGAATTTGAGTGAATCTGTACAAGCCCTCTGTTTGGAAAAGGCCATGAAACCCTTCTAATGTTACAAATACCTGTCGGTATTTTCACACAAAGGTGTTTCTAGAGGTGTGACCATTTAGTTAGGAAACCGATATCTGTTAGCAACAGTACAGAGAGGTTTAGAGTCAAGAACGGAATGTTCACAATTTGGACCTTGGATGTGTTGATTAAAACTTATTTCAGTGTAAACGATCCCCACAAGGACCTGCCCTCAAGGATTGTGTTTTTTCAAGGCTTGATTTAAATATCACCTATCACCTGTCATCTTTGCTTGCTTCTCCTTGAGAGAATGGGTATCTTTACACTATAGTTCTGTACTTCCTGGCAATTTTATAGACTGCTCTTCTGTGGCAAGTTCATGTCATTGCCACCAGCCCAACAGAGTTTCACAAGGTGAGTGAGGGTAATTAACATCTAGTCTGACGATCACGGTGGAGGATAATCTCAGTGCAGAACCTGACGTGGGCAATGCATTCAGTCCTAGTGAAGCACATAGATCAGATTTCTTTGTGGAGACAGACGATCTTGGCTTATCTGTAGAGTGCACTGAGAGAGGAGAGGGAAATTTCCCCATTCTCTGAGGGGAGAATTCTGCTCCCCACTTTACTCAATTCTGCACTGACAAAGTATATACAGCTTTCCTCTCATTAATCAGCTGCTCCGTATTACAACAGCTTTGACTTACTCTGGTTTCTGTGCTGAAACCTGAGGCCCAGTTAGGTGATAAAAGGTGGTTGGGAATGCACGGAACAAAACTTTCCTCATTTCTCTTTCAAGTAAGTCAGGTCTTTGGAGATTAAAATATGGCATTGACTGTTTATGCCTCATTACATTCACCATCCTGCTGAAGTCAACAGGAGTACCCACGCAAGGCAGGGAATGTAGGGCTGAGCCTTTGATTCCTGGAGCATTCTTCTTGAACCAAACCAAAATATGAATCTGCATTTGGATCATGTTCCCTTGCAGCTGAGAGATGATTGTTTGCCTTTCAGATTCCATTCACATGACTGTCTTCTCATAACTGATATATGATAATTTATACTACATGCTTCCAGGACTATGTCATGTGAAAAGTAATACTGAGATGGCCAAATATCTGACAGAGGGAGTGTACGGCTATCACACACACATGCTTGGAAGTCTAAGGAATCGCAGCTCCCAAGTCGCTCATCTCTTTCCTCTTCCCTGTTTGTGTTTGGTTTCCTTTCAGTAAATACAACTGCAGATCTTTGGCCTGTGCCACATGTCAAGTAAGGATAAGAACCCCTCTACATGGAAGTCAGCTTTCAAACATAAATGGAGCAGATGGGCAAAGCTCAAGTTTCCGTGCATGATATGTATCTCTAAGATGCCAGTTTGTGCAGGTGTCTGTGGAAGGGGAAACTTCTGCATTCAAGGACCCATTTGTGACAATTAAACAATTTGTGCGTGTAAGATAAAACACACTTAGAGCACACGCTTTGGCATCACACACTTAGCCAGAGGAACTGATGGAATGGATATTGAACGCCCCACCTAAGGACACAAAAATAGACAACTGCCTGAAGTCACTAAAAAAGGAGGAGAGAGCAGAGGACTTCTGTGGCTTTTTTCCCCCTTAAAATACTTTACTGGGCTCTGAGTATCTTATTCTATGCACTGATGATAAGAAAGCTTGAAGATTCTTTTTCTTTGTATTACTTAAAAATTGCTGGGAAAGTTGTAAGTAGCTGGAGTTTAGATTTGCAAGTATTTAACTGCTTCATTTCCATCTGAATTAACATATAATACCATCTTTAATTCTGTATTTATCACAGGAAATTTTCTTTTTTTGCTTGAAAGATATACTTCTGGGAGTGTGTTAATTGTCCTGTGCCATAATGTCACTTCTGAAAGGAATAAGCCTTTAGAGTTCAGTAGGACTGTTCTTAATCTTTGCTGTAATAATAAATACCGAATGTCAGACCTTTTCAGAGATCCAAATTAGAAATATCTTTTATCTCACTGAAACGAGTGGAAGCTTCACACATGTCTGTATGAAAGTAGGGAATTGTTACCCTAAATATACCTTGCTAGGATAATTGGAAAGGATTAATTTACTTCCTGTGGCTTTGAGGGAGAGGAATAATCTGCTGTGTTCTCAGGAAATAAAGAGCTCAGAATATTTTACTTCAGCTGGTGCAGAATTGCCTGAAAATTTTGCATGCTCAAGGAGTTTTAGGTGTACTTGTCCTTGAAGAAGTAATCCAAAACAATAACTCAGCTTTTCCCTGTCTGAAGCTTATTCATGTTGCTGCAGCCTTTTTACATGAAGTTTTGAAAATGCTTTGTCCCTTTGTTTTTAACGTTCATGCAACAGTATTTCTTTGAAATGACAAGGTGGAATATGTTATATCTTGAGTATATTACCGTGTGTATATACACCAAGGTTCAGAAGACTGTGTCAATAGAATAAGCCCACGTTAAGGTTGGTTTAGAGTGTGCTAGCAGGTACGGTTTGGGGCAGAAGGGTTCAGAATGAGAAGCCTTTTTTTCAGTCCCATGGTTTTACCCTAGTTGCGTTTTCCTTGCTTAGCTCCCCTGCTTCTTACGCAAAGCCTCTGGCTCAGCTGTCTAACTTTGACCTTGCCCGTTTCCTTTCTGCTGCATGGCAGTTCAATAAAGGTACTGTGCAAGCAATCCCCTTCCCAGCATATTGCCTGCTGGACAGAAGCTGACATGAAGCTTCTAGGAAAGCAGAGATGGGGTGTAATATCCAAATTCACCTGCAGTCAGCAATTCTAAGGTGTTATCTCTGAAAAGCAGAGACGACTGAGTGCGTGTGCCATGAAGGAATTAATGGAATATCCACTTTAATGCTATCCTAAGAACGAAGGCGTGTTCTGCAGAAATTCAGTCCAGCGTGTCTGCCAACACAGCAGCATTTGGGTCAGCTGGACCTCCCATGAGGTGAGATCCTGCAGAGTCTCTGTGATCCGCTGCAGATGTCTCTGGGCTGGATTCCCCTCAACCAAGAGGCTGTCTAGAAAACGAATCTCCAGGAACTGCATCTAGACATACAGCTTCTGGGGGAGAGAGTCCCAGAGTCCCTCTAGGAAGCTGTTTAGCTCTAGGGTTGCAGGAGTATCCAGTGGTGTGGGAACATCTACTGCATTGGCGGGTGCTTAGGTACCAGCAGTCAACTTCTACAGATGTGGATCAGAAGTCTGCATTTCTCCCTTTGCCACAGCTGCATGAAGACAGAAGGTTGCTTGTCAGTGAGGATGGTGAGACATATAGTCAGCCTCAGCTGCAGAAACCATAAAATAGATGGGCTTTATGAGGTGTATATAATTTTGTGAGTCAGTGTAAAAGTACAGTGATAGCTACCCACAAGCAGCTATAGAGTAGGTACAGAGCTGTAGAAGATAGTGTTTCCTCCTTTGACACACCTATAAAACATCAGTAGGTAATTGATAATGGTTTTTAGTGAGAAAAGATATTTAGGATAGGACCTGCGGTGCTTAATGCTGTCATCTAAAAGATTGTGTCTGGTTTAGCTGTGCAGATGTTGTCTTAATTAATTAATAGATCTGTGTATTACAGAGTCCTCATGAAAGTATCCTTTCACATGTTTGAACAAAGAAGGTTGTTAGCTAATTTTGGGGAAATACAGGTAAATGAGGTGATGCAAAGCCCTCAGTTGTTCACAAAAAAACGATTTCACAGAGCATGTGAGAAATGCATCAGATACTCAGAAATCAAAACACCCCAGTGCTAGTCAGATACCAGGCCTGTGTTTTACTGTGCCATCAGCATGTCAGACTATTTGTTCCATGGAAAACTGACTGCTGCCTCTTGTCCAAAGCAGGGCCTACACCCCTTTCTTTGCTCCTGTGGTGGCTGTCAGCTTCCTCCTCCTCCTCCTGAGTGCTGCTTTTGAGTCTGGACCTCCTGCATGTCCATGTTTGCTGTCAATGCGCATGACTAAAACAGTATTTTCATATTTCAGTGCAGTTGTGGCTCCTTAAAGCAGAGGGTTGCAAGTGCGAAAGAGAGATGTGTTATTCCCTAATGGCTTATTACCATCCCATTTGCAATTCAGATCAGTGCTAAATTGACTGAAATTTTTAAACACATAGCAGGCAGTTTAAACTAATGATTGTCTGGAGGTTCACATCTGACATGAACTAAGCTTCTGTTCAAAACAAATTGCAAATAATTCCTCCCTTAGAGTCAAAATGTCACTTTTTACACTGCGCATTGTTGCCAGGTTTTGTCAGTTACATTAAAAAAAACCCACACCAAAACACTACACAAAACCTGCTGCCCGCTGGATGTTGTGAATTGGAAAGATGAGGATGCTGTAGTTGCTCCTGTTCCCATCCCCCTGCTTATTTACAATAATGTCTATGCGTGCCCACTTTTCCATAACCTGATGAAAGATCCTTTCCCCTTTNCGAAAGAGAGATGTGTTATTCCCTAATGGCTTATTACCATCCCATTTGCAATTCAGATCAGTGCTAAATTGACTGAAATTTTTAAACACATAGCAGGCAGTTTAAACTAATGATTGTCTGGAGGTTCACATCTGACATGAACTAAGCTTCTGTTCAAAACAAATTGCAAATAATTCCTCCCTTAGAGTCAAAATGTCACTTTTTACACTGCGCATTGTTGCCAGGTTTTGTCAGTTACATTAAAAAAATCCCACACCAAAACACTACACAAAACCTGCTGCCCGCTGGATGTTGTGAATTGGAAAGATGAGGATGCTGTAGTTGCTCCTGTTCCCATCCCCCTGCTTATTTACAATAATGTCTATGCGTGCCCACTTTTCCATAACCTGATGAAAGATCCTTTCCCCTTTCTCTATAGCCTGATGAAATATCCCCCTCCAGCTTCTCCAAGCCCCTCGGCCTGTGCTGAGGCCCTGGGTGCAGCAGCAGGCTCGAGTTGCTTAGCAACCCTCAGCAGGGACCGGGCTGCCTCAGCCCACCGAAGCCTCTGCCTGCTGCTGCCGGGGTTAATCGCCAGCTCCCTGCAAATGGGGTGTTTCACAGAATCATGGAAGCCTTTAGGTTGGAAAAGACCTTTAAGGTCAAGTCCAACCATTCCCTCAGTGCTGCCACGGCCACCACTGAACTGTGTCGCACAGCTCCATGACTTATGGGATCTCTCCAGGGACAGGCACTCCACCATGGCCCTGGGAAGCTTGGGACAGGGTTGGACAACACTTTTGTGGAATTGTTCCTCATCTCCAATCTAAGCCTCTTCTAGAGCAACTTGAGACCATTTCCTTTCATGCTATCACTATCTGGCCATGCTCAAGCCCCTCAGTGTCCCTCTGGCAGTGAGTGAGGGGCCCAACACTGAACACGGCCCTCAAGCTGTGGCCTCTCCAGGGCCCAGCACAGGTGCAATTCCTGCCGTGGGCCTGTTGGTCACACTCTTGCTGATACCAGCCATGATGCCCTTGAACCAGCACCTAGGCATGGTGCTGGTTCACATTCACCACTGTTGACCAACACCACCATGTCCTTTTCCTCTGGGCAGCTTTCCAGCCTCTCTGCCCCAGTCTGTGGCACTGCCAGGGGTTGGTGGCCCAAGGGCAGGACCCGTCCCTGAGTCATATTGGCCTTCATCATATTGTCCTCAGCCCATCGCTCCAGGGGAAGATGGCCAGGGCCCTCTGAAGAGCCCTTCCGCTCTCACACAAACGAACACTCCTGCCCAGCTTGGTGTCATCTGCAAACTGACTGAGGGTGCACTCCATCCCTTGTCTAGACCATTGATGAAGATATGAAACAGAACAGGCTCCAACACTGAGCCCTGGGTAACACCACCGGTGACCGGCCAATGACTGGATTTAACTCTGTTTGCCATCACTCTTTGGACTCGGCCATCCAGTCAGCATTTTACCTATTGTTGTTATTAATGAATATTTACCCATGAATTGTTGTTAAATTGGTGGGTTTGATGGAGGTCCCTGCTCAAGGAATATTATCTCATGAGAGTATGCTGAAATGACACGTTTCTTACCTACTAAAGTGGCAAGTTCACTGAAAACTTCCATTTTATTTCTAAAAGAGTGTGAATCCAGAATTCATTTCAGTCACTAAAGGAGAAGAAAACTTGAAGCATCATTTGACCAGTTTGATTTAGAACGTCTGTGTATTTTTGGGGAGGGAAAGATGGAAACTGAATCACAGCGACTTTTCTTTGCTAAATGTCAGCTGCCCTACAACAACTGAACTGTGTGGGGTTGGGTTTTTTAACAGAAAGGAGACTGGAAATGTAAAAAAGCATTTCTTAAGATGCTCCAAACTTTATGACCTTGTTGGGAATATCTACAGGCTTGTAACTAACTCTAGGAAAAATGTTCATATGTATTACATTTTCCTTATGCCTTCAACATGTTCAACTGAAACGTGATATACCTTGTATTTTATAAACAACATCAAAAGTCTCAGGTTATCATTTATATATGTGGATTAATAGCTTAGTGTTTATGTATATGGATTAATAGAATATGTTTCTGCTCTCAAAACAACCTTATCAGCATTGTCTCTTTCCATTATGTGTATCATTATGTTGGAGACCAAGTTTAAATACAGTTTGCGCTGTCTACAATTAAATATATGTAAAAGAAGCCTTGCTGATTGCTCTTAAGGTTAGAACTCAATCAGAACCATCTTTCATCTGTGAAAAAGGCAACAAACCATTTTTATCTTTGGATTTGCTAGAGGGAAGGGATGGCATCCAGAGGGACTTTTTCAGGCTTAACATCAAAACATCAAACATCCTGAGGTTCCACAGAACCAAGTCCAAGGTCTGGGTAATCTGCACCTGGGTCAGGGTAATCCCCAGCATCAATCCAGACTGAGGGATGAGTGGATTGAGAACAACTCTGTGGAGAAGGACTTGGAGATACTGATGGTCGAAAAATTGAGACATGAGCTGGGAGTGTGTACTCACAGCCCAGAAAGCCAATGGCATTCTGCACAAACACTATAGCTCTTTGTATCCTGGGCTGCATAAGAACCAGTGTGGCCAGCATGTTGAGGGAGATGATTCTTCTCTATTCGACTCTTGTGGAGTGGAACAGCACCGGCACCTGGCAACGAATGTGTACCCTGACAACGGTGATGTCAGCTGAGAATGATGACATCACAGTGCTGGCACCTGGCAACGAATGTGTACCCTGACCACGGTGATGTCAGCTGAGAATGATGACATCACAGTGCCCAGGAGAGTATAAAAAGGGGGTCCTCCCAGGTCCTGCTGCCACATCTGGCCCCGGGCAGCCACCCGAGAGGAAGCCCTTGAGGGAGGAAGGCAGGCCAGAGGCTGGAGGTTCTCCACTGCAAGAGCAGCTCCCGGCTAGGCCACCTTCAAAGCTCATCTGAAGGACAAGATCTTCTTCAGCTGCAGAGCAGGAGCCAGAACACAGGACTGCCTTCTTGAAGGGCATTGCAGAGCTTGCCCTCCTCATCCCCTGTGGAGCAAGGGGCAGCAGCCGTAAGCAACAGGGGTCCTGGTGCTTTGGAGCACCCACTGCCAGGCGTGGGATGGATTCTTGTTCCCAAGGTCCATCAGGCCTGATGACCACTCTGGGAAGCCCCAGAGATGGCTCCAGGTTGAGGCAGAAGAGGGCTTGTGCATCTCGTGGGAGACATGACCAGCCCGTGGGACCAGGAGGCAGGTCTGCTCAATGCTCAGGGAGTAGCCGATCGCCAGCGCTGGGGTCAGGAAGGAATTTTCCCCTGGGGCACATTGGCTCAGGTTCCCAGGGGTTTTTTGCCTTCCTCTGCAGCATTGAGTGTGACCACTTAAGTGTCAGGGCTCCTTTGGTCCATTTTGGCTGGGCTACTGCCTGCTGTCATGCACCACGAAGGTGGCCTCTCGTGCCTCCAGCTGAGGGGAGGAAGGTTTTTTTTTTCCCCAAGGTGGATTGACAAGTGTACCTGGGGTTTTTTTGCCTTCCTCTGTGGCACTGAGCTAGAGCTCCTTTGGGCCAGTTTAGCAAGCGCCTCTCATGCTCACATCCAGGGAGAGGAAGCTTTCTCTACTGCCAGGGTTGGCCACTCTAAGGGCTTGCTTCTCATCCTCTGTAGCATTGAGTACAGCCTTGTCAGGGCTCTTCTTGGCCACTTTTGTGAGCTTCGTATTGTAGGTGGAAGGGTTTCAGACCTAGAGATAGGCACGGGATGTGCTTCTCATGCATCGTTGCTAGCTGACAGCCACAGGAGAGCAAGTTTTTGGAGGCAAAAATTATGCTTGTCATAGGTATGTGCCCTACTTTTAGAACCCGGCCCAACCATACAAAAATAAGGTGGTGTGCGGTACTGTGGAATATTTTCCAGTCTTCAACTTATTACTCTTTAGGAGACAGGGATTGTTTGGCCTGTATTCTACAGCTCTGTGACTTGTCTTTGCCAAGCTGTAAGAGATGCTTTTTCAAGCTAAAAAACTGAGGAATGCATCAGCCTCCTCCTGACTACCTTTGTGTGCGGTGTTAATGATTGTGGCTTAAATCACAGCACAGGCTGGAGAAGTGGATGCATGTGAACCTCATTAAGTTCATCAGGGCCTAATGCTAAGCCCTGCCTGTAAGTAAGCACAGGCCTTAGCACAGGTTGAGAGCAGAATGGGTTTTTATAGTAGTCCTCTTGCTAAAGAAAGGTCCTTTTATCGTTTACGATTGTTGGTCTAATGCTGCAAACATGGAGTCATCAAAGGTAAGCACAATAATGTCTGTATGTATTTCAGCAAGGATGTCTACCTCAGCTTGTGGGTTTTCATGTTATTGCTGTGCTGTATATCGCACTTTGCATACTTGTGATTCCTACTTGTTTGAGTTGTAAGTGAACAGAGCAGGACATTGCTGGGAAGGGGCCAGGTTTATTTTTTGTTCTGTATTGGTGTGCAGTAATAGTGGCTTGATTGGAAAGTGATATCAGTTCCTTTGATTAGGAAACATGTGCTAATTAACAAAATATTAGTGAGATAAGAATGTATTGTTCCTATTAGCAACTGAAAAAGAGAATTGCCAGTTGGCTTGCATTGTGGCTTGAGCATTCAGAGTCTGAAGGCATTGTTGGTGCCAGGGAACTTGACAATGAAGGTGTAGCTTTGAATGTGCTCATGGGATTGGATGTCTTTCTGTCTCTGACAGCTGTGATGACTCAGAATATTAACCAGATCACTTTTAAATAACCCCTTTAGTTAAACAGCTGCAAGCCAGATAGCTTTGGAGTTGTTGAAAATGTGTGGTGTTATTTTTTCCTTTTTAGTCCTTCTTTTCTATCTTTCTTGATGAAATTAAAACCTCATAATTGTACTAGAACAAGCTGCAATGAAGCAATGTGTGCAAGTTTTTAGCAACTGCTTTAGCACTGTAATTTTTAAGCAGTTAATGGGAGCAGTTGTTTTAGATCTAGTCATGTAAGTGTAAAATTATGAGCGTCTGCACTATTAATCAAGATGCTTTTGAGCTCTAAAGAAATTCTGAGGTAGGAGTTTACTCGGCAAGACACAATCGCTTTTCCAGCTCAACACAGAGTAGTCGCGTTATTCATGTTTCCTTTTGAATAAGAACTTGAACTGTAGTTCCAACCACTTGTGATCATTACAAAGGATATTGTTTCTCTCTTTTTCCCTTGAAAATGCTTTTTTTCCCCCCCTCCCCATTGGAAGTATAACAGAAAATCGAATGTTACTATCAGGTTAAATTCTAGCCTGGGCTCTTGCATTTCGCCTGGCAAGTGTTGCCCATTTTCCTCTTGAGTGGTGGGGACACAGCTGCGTGTGTCAAACGGCTGTTGCGTGTGTGCCCCAGGTCTTGTGCATTTCAGAGATCAAGAAAGATGTCAGTTAGGGCTGTCCAACAAGGAACTGGTTTGCACTTCAGCTGAATTTTGTATGTATTAAAAAGAGTCTTAGCATATACTTAAACAGATAAAGCCTAAGGCAATCAATAATTGAAAATACAAGAGGCCATTATATGTATGTGTATATACACACACACCCAATTAGAAATGTTTATTCTGTTACAACAGGGCTTTAAGCCCTCAAACTCATCTTCTCTGGTGTCCCCACACTACTCTCCAAGATGGCTCAGCTGAAGCAACATAGCAGGCAGGCTTGTCCAGGGGTAAGCCAAAGCCATCGGGAGCTGAAGGGAATTATAAACTCTTTGCTGAAGCTGTGTGATGAAGCCAAGGCTGGGTTTGTTTATGGATTAAGAGGGCAGTATATAGGTGGGGTCAAAAGCTCCAGCTGCTGTTTTGTTTCTTGCTGGGTGAGTGTAAGCCAGATTGTTTCAGCAGCAAGCAGTTGCTTTGGTACTTCCATTTTTTTTTTTATATTTATGGCATCAAATTATGCTGTTGCCTTATGCTCTCTTGGTTCTTGTGCCTTGCTGTGCTGTCTGGGTAATCTGCACCTGGGTCAGGGTAATCCCCAGCATTAATCCAGACTGAGGGATGAGTGGATTGAGAACAACTCTGTGGAGAAGGACTTGGAGATACTGATGGTCGAAAAATTGAGACATGAGCTGGGAGTGTGTACTCACAGCCCAGAAAGCCAATGGCATTCTGCACAAACACTATAGCTGTTTGTATCCTGGGCTGCATAAGAACCAGTGTGGCCAGCATGTTGAGGGAGGTGATTCTTCTCTATTCGACTCTTGTGGAGTGGAACAGCACCGGCACCTGGCAACGAATGTGTACCCTGACAACGGTGATGTCAGCTGAGAATGATGACATCACAGTGCTGGCACCTGGCAACGAATGTGTACCCTGACCACGGTGATGTCAGCTGAGAATGATGACATCACAGTGCCCAGGAGAGTATAAAAAGGGGGTCCTCCCAGGTCCTGCTGCCACATCTGGCCCCGGGCAGCCACCCGAGAGGAAGCCCTTGAGGGAGGAAGGCAGGCCAGAGGCTGGAGGTTCTCCACTGCAAGAGCAGCTCCCGGCTAGGCCACCTTCAAAGCTCATCTGAAGGACAAGATCTTCTTCAGCTGCAGAGCAGGAGCCAGAACACAGGACTGCCTTCTTGAAGGGCATTGCAGAGCTTGCCCTCCTCATCCCCTGTGGAGCAAGGGGCAGCAGCCGTAAGCAACAGGGGTCCTGGTGCTTTGGAGCACCCACTGCCAGGCGTGGGATGGATTCTTGTTCCCAAGGTCCATCAGGCCTGATGACCACTCTGGGAAGCCCCAGAGATGGCTCCAGGTTGAGGCAGAAGAGGGCTTGTGCATCTCGTGGGAGACATGACCAGCCCGTGGGACCAGGAGGCAGGTCTGCTCAATGCTCAGGGAGTAGCCGATCGCCAGCGCTGGGGTCAGGAAGGAATTTTCCCCTGGGGCACATTGGCTCAGGTTCCCAGGGGTTTTTTGCCTTCCTCTGCAGCATTGAGTGTGACCACTTAAGTGTCAGGGCTCCTTTGGTCCATTTTGGCTGGGCTACTGCCTGCTGTCATGCACCACGAAGGTGGCCTCTCGTGCCTCCAGCTGAGGGGAGGAAGGTTTTTTTTTCCCCAAGGTGGATTGACAAGTGTACCTGGGGTTTTTTTGCCTTCCTCTGTGGCACTGAGCTAGAGCTCCTTTGGGCCAGTTTAGCAAGCGCCTCTCATGCTCACATCCAGGGAGAGGAAGCTTTCTCTACTGCCAGGGTTGGCCACTCTAAGGGCTTGCTTCTCATCCTCTGTAGCATTGAGCACAGCCTTGTCAGGGCTCTTCTTGGCCACTTTTGTGAGCTTCGTATTGTAGGTGGAAGGGTTTCAGACCTAGAGATAGGCACGGGATGTGCTTCTCATGCATCGTTGCTAGCTGACAGCCACAGGAGAGCAAGTTTTTGGAGGCAAAAATTATGCTTGTCATAGGTATGTGCCCTACTTTTAGAACCCGGCCCAACCATACAAAAATAAGGTGGTGTGCGGTACTGTGGAATATTTTCCAGTCTTCAACTTATTACTCTTTAGGAGACAGGGATTGTTTGGCCTGTATTCTACAGCTCTGTGACTTGTCTTTGCCAGGCTGTAAGAGATGCTTTTTCAAGCTAAAAAACTGAGGAATGCATCAGCCTCCTCCTGACTACCTTTGTGTGCGGTGTTAATGATTGTGGCTTAAATCACAGCACAGGCTGGAGAAGTGGATGCATGTGAACCTCATTAAGTTCATCAGGGCCTAATGCTAAGCCCTGCCTGTAAGTAAGCACAGGCCTTAGCACAGGTTGAGAGCAGAATGGGTTTTTATAGTAGTCCTCTTGCTAAAGAAAGGTCCTTTTATCGTTTACGATTGTTGGTCTAATGCTGCAAACATGGAGTCATCAAAGGTAAGCACAATAATGTCTGTATGCTCTCTTGGTTCTTGTGCCTCGCTCTGCTGTAGCCTTGTGCTCTCTTGGTTCTTGTGCTTCGCTGTGCTGTCACCTTGTGCTCCCTTGACTATCATGCCTTGCTGTGCTGTCGCCTTGTTCTGTCTTGGTTCTCGTGCTTTGCTCTGCTGTCGCCTTGTGCTCTCTTGGTAGCATGTCGCTACGCTGTCACGCCCCCTTTCCTTGCGCTGATTCCCCCAGCGTCGCGTCCCCCTTTCCTTG